>BLKR01006773.1:0-50400 GCA_011170035.1 Teleogryllus occipitalis | reverse complement strand
GTTAAATGACCAACGCGAATATGATCGCGCTTGCAAACGATTCGGACAGTGCGAGGAGAGAGGCGTTCTTGTAAATGCGGTTTGTCATAGTTGTAGCTTCAGTAATTGTCAAACGCAAGTGAATAATGTGTGAAGAATTTTAGTTAACAGAGTGTATGTGTGTGATTCATCACGTAAACGATTTATTTATTAAAACATGCTACACATTACCATCTTTATCTGGCTCTCTCATACTATCGAACAAAATGATATAACTTCCTGACATTGCTATAATTGTTGGGCTTTAAACTAAATTAGCTGGGTTGGAGTTCTTTTTCGGGATGTCAGTTTCATGTCTTATACTTGCAACCAACTATAAATTGTGCCATGACACGCCACTAACTTGATGTTAATAG
Organism: Teleogryllus occipitalis; assembly: GCA_011170035.1. NCBI lineage: Eukaryota > Metazoa > Arthropoda > Insecta > Orthoptera > Gryllidae > Teleogryllus > Teleogryllus occipitalis. The sequence continues at coordinate 50,005 of BLKR01006773.1, read as the reverse complement.
AGCGAGGAAATACTGTCAATTGCTATAGCTTGGAGTTTGTATTTGTAGATTTCAACAGTTTGTTTAATAAATGACTGTCAAGAGCACGAGTTCCCACAGTTCATTGTAAACTGTTGGTTTTTAACTAAAAGAGATACTATTTTTATCTTCAATTGTTAGGGATATTTTCTATTTTTTTATTACTATCTGCTAAGGTACGTACTACTCTCTGATATAGGAAAAATATTTTGCTATACCCAAAATGATGGATTTCTCAGCACTATAAAATCATGCAGCCACTCTCGTCCATAAGACAATTCTCCCGTCTTACCTCCATGTGTTTCGTTTCAATTATATCACTATTTTTACCCAGACTTCAGTTTCCTCGCAAATCGAAAATGCAATACTTATTTAAAATATTCTTTGTTAACGTAACATCTTTAGTTTTAATCTCCACGTCCGTTAAAAAATATACTCGTTTTTCAGTCTCACACGGGTTAGTTTTCATTCTTTTTTAGATTTAGTTTTACATGTACGTAAAAAATCGTAATTTAGGCGACAATATTTTTGCGCAGGTGAAGAAAGGCAAAGTAATTCGGTCCTTTCGTGCTCACATAAATCGCGGTAAACTATTCATTGTCAGAACAGTTTCTGTTAACAAAATGGATGTTCACGCATTAAGAGATAACGAATAGCGGTTTTCTTCTTCTTCCTCTATTTTTCGTAATTTACATTTGAAATGGCCAATATTTGTCGATTGGGGAATAGAGTAGTTGATTTATGAGTCTCCACTTCTTTCGGTCTGAAAGGAAATTCTAAGTGACCTAGCGAAGAATGTGCTCTGCATCATTTCCCGAAACGAAAAGTCGGCAGCGGCGATGGCGGCCGTGTCAAGGTCTTAGTTTCTCGCCCAAGATCGAATCAATCAAGTCCGAACAATCAATACATCAATCAATCATGTCAATAATCTAGTGATGTATGAAATCAAATATTGGGATGGGACCGAACAATCAATCAAACTAATACAACTTAAGAAATGAATGAGTGACGTACAGAGTTCTATCACAAGATTAAACACTTCCTTATATAAGATCAGTTGGGCTAAAACACTTTGAACAATAACTTTATTATTTAGGAAAATAAATTTGTACATATACATACCAACCAAACAGTCACCATTTTTCAAAATTTCTTGGTCCCTCGCTGTTAATGTAATGGTGTAATGTTAGGTACTACATTACATATGGTTTCTGAAAAGCTTCACAGTCTAGCTCTTTCTCTCTCGCACACTGAGGATAAACGTAACTACGGGTTTCACTTCGACAATTATGTCGTATTTTCTGTGTTTATTTTGTTGTTAAATTCAAGGAAATTTCTTACATTGGTTAAAATTGTTCGTAATAACAGGATTCGACTAATATTTAAAACTTAAAGTATTCATTTCTAATTTTAGTAATTTTCAAGGCTATTTAAATAAATTATCACAAATAAAAATATCCATAAATTTATCCACCTAATACATGAAAAGTGTTTTCTTGTTTGTTTCTGTTGTGAGGTTTGTTTTCTTGTTTTCGACTCTATGGTATGGATGGCTGTCGAAATATACATTGTGCAATATTATTTGATGTTTTTGGTGCTTTTGTGCATATCATGGTATAGTGCATATATTTTTTCCTATAGGAAAAATATATAAAACTCTGTAATAATTTGTAAAGTATTATTAATATTTTCTAAAGTATAAAACTTCAAGAAATAATTTCCTTAGGAGAAATAGCACTGAAGAGCTTCTCTTTTCGTACGAAATCGAATTAATGTTTCAAAAATTTTGAACGCGCAGACTTAGTGTCGCCACGCGACACGCAACATTAGTTATGCATGCACTTCAATGAGTGTGTGAGTGAGTGAATATTTATTCTTTCCGAACGCGTCAACTACTTTGGATATTAGTCCTTGGAGTTCGATGTAAGTTAAAGACGAGAGGTGTCAGTGTTCCCGCCGAAACGTGATATCTGGCGCCGACCTACACGTCCTACGACCTACACGTCAGCAGGATTTCCCCTCCTTTAGGTATTCCCTGCAGCTCTCAAGACGCACCGGCCGCAAATAACACCGGGACTGTGCGCTTTGGTTGTTTAAATCTGGTTTCCCTAACACCGAACTACCAGTTGTTCCTAAGACCGTTGTGTGCAAAATGTGATATTTGTGGGCCTTCTGCCACAATCTTGGAGGGTTTGCCTCTTCTGGATGCACTGGTTCATGGTATTTCTAATCAGAAACATAGAGAATTTCGAATCTATAATTTCTATTCTATAGAATCTTCGAAGTGGTAGTAGTATAAGAATTGGTCTTTTATTGGACCAACATTATGTAAAGCACAGTAGTACGTGACTGTTTGAGGTGCAAAATGTTTACGTGGATGTAGCTTATCATGTAGGTCTCCATTCTTGAGTAACCTATGCGTGTTCGTGTGTCTGTCCGTCACTGGGTTTTAGAACTCTTCAGTCCCACCAACCAGGGCACGTAAGGTGTCTTTTGACGCGTCTCGGTCTCCTGGTAGATATTTGATGGTTTTTTACGGTCCTTCTAAGAGCATTTTGGAAAAAAGGTTTTTAAAGTAGCGATTCAGGGAGTTTTAAGGCACATACAGACACGGTCAATAGCTCATTCGATTCCTCTCGACAAGGTAAATCGATTTTTCATTTTTGAAGGATCTCTATAGTATACTCATGTTCTGGATAAATCGTATAAAAGCGTGTTTTTGGCGGTTTTCAAGCCACCTACAATGGTAAAACGATCTAAAGTATTGAACGTCTTTCCGTCATCAGATGAATTTTTATTTGATTCATCTCACTGATTATTATTTAACCGAATTTTCTAATGAAGCATTGCTTTTAAAAAGTACTTTTACACCAGTTTCTTCAGTGCTTGTGATGCTGTGTGGTTAGTTGTGGTGCTTGTGCGCCGTATGCTTGTGATGGACGGGCCAGGCAACTGTATATGTTTAAAATTTATTTTTATTAATCATATGCGCAGAACAAATGTTTTTTAACACAATTTCTGCAGGAGACACCACGCTAAGCTAACTCCGAAGGTGTTTGCCGGCCAAGATGGGTAGGTCAATATGCTGAAAAGGAGGAAACAGGGAAGGGTCTCGTGTGTCCTTTCTCCGTCTTCCTCTTGTTCTCAATTTAATATATCACCTTCACTCTTTTATCACCCTTTTACTTTCTCGCCACGGGGCAGAGAGAAAAATTATGTAATGCTGCGCGAAAAAATGGCGAATTTTCTGCAGAAAACCTCTTATTACAGAGCCCTAGTAACGAAAAAGTGGATAAATCCAGTTACTAAATTGAGAAAAAGTCCTCTAGCACGTAGTGTATCCAAACCATGTTTTGTATGTCCTTAATACCGAAAAACTGAATGACGACACAACGTCTGTCCGTCTGCCTATCCGCCTGTGAACAACGCCAGCAGCTAAACTGTTCTGCTGTTTTCCTACAAAATTGATATTCCCTAATTGATCTCTCTGTTGTCGAAGCCCTAAAATCAATTCCAAACCGATATTTCAATTTTTCATCACAATAATTCAGTCAGAAAAATGATTCCATTGATTTTGATTAAATTTTGTTGTTGGATAGTGTGAAGGACGTTTAAGAGAATGGTGTAGGTTTCATGTTCGTTGAAAACCATGATTTTTCGAAAGTTGCAAAAGTTCAATTTTTTTTCGGAGTCTTCCTACAACTAAAATATTAACGATAGAAATTTTTACCTTAATAAAATATGTTGCTTAAAGATAAATTTTGAAGTAAGGTCATATGCAATTGTTTGAAAATTTGAGTAGTTTTCGCGTATTTTTGCGTCAAAATAAGAGCAAGAAGGTACGTGCTATTTTCGCTCCACTTGTCTTCACTTACTTTCTTAGTATGCTGAACGCTCACCCTTATGTGTGAAGGTGTCAACGTGTACCTGAAGTGTACCTGAAGTGTGCAGCGCGGAAGAACCCAAGCCTCTCCCTGCTGTATCCCCGTGATAACCATGGTACTCCAAAGGGGGGCATTTTGGGCTCCGTGATAACTGGGGACTATGGAAATGACCAGCTTTTTGTATCTATAGATATTAAACAGTCACCCCTGCACTCTCTCAAGGAAGAGAAAATTGACTGAAAAGAATGTTGATCTAGAGTATTTTTTGTAAAGATGTAGACTGGCGAACACTGCTACGTTTCTAATGATGTCAAGTATCGAAGAATGCAAAACAATGAAGATTGAAAGTGATATTACTCTGGCAATTCATGTAGAAAAGCTAGGACAGTTCCAGGCTGATGTTCGTTAGCGCCCGGGAACCATTACTTTTGAGGGTCATTTCGACGAACAAAACGAGAAACTCTTTAAAGTGAAGGAAATTCCTGGCCTCCAGGTACAGGTGTCGACCCACCCTAAATTAAACCTCTGTAATGGTGTCATAAATCACGATGATTTCTCTACCAAGCCCGAGGAAGATCTGAAAAACTTCCAGTGAGAAAGGGTTAGCGATGTGTACAGTTTCAGCGGAAGTTGAATGGGGTTCTCACCCCCTAAGAAGATGCCCAATCGGTGTCATTACGGAAAGCAGTGATGTGCAGCGACTCTAAAAGTGTTCAGGAATTCATCTCATCCTTCTCTTCTTACAATTCCTTAACACTGAAAACCCAACTTCAAATACATCATTTAATGTTACGTCATTAAAATTTGGTTCTGGTATTGATTCCCTGGTCATGGAAATAACAGGAATAAAAACTGACTTGACAGCGAGGGTGTCTACGAGGAAACCATAATGCGACCTCCTTACGAGTAGAGTGCCTTCGGCCGATACGAAACTCTTCGTGAGGCGTTCTTTGTCAAGGCATGGCAAGCAGTGACAGAACTCGAATTTTAAGCTCACGAGAATAAAGGAGTGTATAAAACGGGCTTTATCATCTAGAGGTTCTAGTCGTTACGATATAATTCTTACACTCCTTGAAATCCGTCACTGCCATTTCTCCCACTCCCATCATCCCCGCCGCAATCCACTCCCGCTCTTTTTGTGGCAAAGTTCATTATCCACTTGACAACATATTCCCCATTTCTTCTTTGTATTCTAAATATTATAGTTAAGGACTGTCACAGTGCATACACGTTTTTACGGAAATTTGACATTGCGCCAATGACCTTAGATGTAAGAGCACCGTTAAACCTTAATCAACACCATTATCGATGACAGTGTAGCCAATATAGTTCTATGTTCTGACAATTCCGTTATATGATCGTTGTATGATCTATGCCCGTTCTTGAAGAACTGAGTATTTCAAGATCATGAGGATGGGACTTATGTTATGGCGTTGGCGGATCCTCCGCCCTCAAGGATGGGAGATACGATTGCAAGTAAATGTTTGCGCGCCGACTATGGCCCGTTTTTTCAAAGAAATGTTCCGGCATATATCTAGGCTTGTTGGGAGAAAAGTACTGGAATGGTCGCAGAACAATCTGCTTCTGAATATTCTGAATCGTCTCATGTAGGTTCTAGAGATGGCGAAAATCCGCTATTATTGAGCGAAATGTATAATTACATCGTTTTCAAAATCTGAATCTGATTTTGATTTATATTAGTAATAGGACAAGAATAATGATAATAATAATAATAGTATTGATGATAATAATAATAATAATAATAATAATAATAATAATAATAATAATCATTATTATTATTATTATTTTCAACTACATGTACCGTTTCTACATAATTCGCTGCGCTTTATACATTGGGATTCATTATCAACTCCTCCAAACGTAATAAAAAATCAATTGGAGTTTTTGTGCCATTTAAGGTCTAATGGCTCTGCAGTTTTACCATTTTCGTTTTATACTCGATTCTCAACCTTTCCTCTTTCTATCACATTTTATTCCTTACTATCGTTAGAAAAACATACAGGGAGAGGGTGTAAAGTTTGTCACATTCGTTTTATACGGATAGTTAACTGCACACGTAAACTAGAAATATAATTTCGGTGATGGGATGCGGACAATAACAAAAGCCGTTTCAAGTGGGAACGGTACAAAATGCAAAGTTTAACAAGAGCAATTGAATTTTCCTACGTTTTTAAAGGCGACATAGGCTATGTGACTGTTTTGTTAACCACTCGTTTGGATTTTCCAGGAAGAGAAAATAAACTGACGGAAAATGTTAATGGGCACACATAGACATGAAAACCCACCCCCACTAAATAATTACGTGGATATTGCGACCAAGCCCCCAATTTACAATATGCAAAAATTAATGATATGTAACTAAAAAAGTGAGTTAATTCTATTTGTTATTGTGTTCATCTATTAACAGTGACGGTAATTAGTCAGAATTAGTTGGCGATGCTGACTGTATTAACAATAAGTTTGGAGACGACTTTTGAGGTAAAGGAGGACATATAGACGAAAAACTTTCTGACAAGCTGACGTCGATAATGCATTGGCCACAGTCCATTACACCAATATAATTGGATTCTAGAGTATGCTATGAATCAGTTTTGAATATTTTCTTCGCAATCTAATAGATTGAATCAACATACCACCGTTGTAAAATTATATGCATATATTGTAACAATTTAAACATCATAACTGTTTAATTTATTTAAAATATCAATTTGATACTCTTAATGTTTTGTATAAGAACGAATAAAAATAATTATTTCAGCAAATTATGAAAAATTAAAATGCGTGCAGCAGCAAAAAATAAAGTTACACCAAAAGAATTATAGTATTTCAAAATACACCTTAATTTTTTTACTTTCTCGCCCTTACTTCATTAGAAGAGAAAGCATTGAAATCGTGCCCCAAAATCGGCGAATTTTCGACAGAAAAACTTATTTCCGAGTCCTGGTAACGACAAAGTGGATAAATATGGTCTTAATATGCTGGATGTTTCAAAAATAGGGACCATGTATTACCCACATGTAGACAATCAAAATAGTTCATTACAAACTGTGCCCGGAAATGCTTCATTTCCTACATATGGCCTTCACAACGCTGAAATCCTTCGGAAAGTTTTTCTTTCCGCAAATCGTTGTCATTATAAAAGATGTCCAAGCAGCCAAAGTATTTTCCCTAAAACCATTCATCCCCCCACCCTCCTTACAACTAAATCAAGAATCTGTACAATGGCATCCGCGTAACAAACCCACAAAATATCTAGGCCTTTTCATAGACAAACACCTCAATTGGAAAAATCACGAGTACACCAATGATCTTAGATGGCTTCACAAGTAGAAATCCAGAGGGTTTAGATCAGGTGAGCGTAGAGGCCAAGCAATTGGGCCACCTCTACCTATTCATCAATCAGGAAACATTCAAAGCAAGTTCCGTCAAGTCATACGACTGAAGTGTGCAGGAGCGCCATCATGCAAGAAATGAGCGTGTTTACAACTGATCAGTGATGTGTCTTCATAAACATGAGGTATGGAATTTTCCATGAAGTTTGTGTATACCTACCCCGTAAGTCTGTTTACAAGGACATGTGGTCCAACTAATCTATCACCAGTGATGCCGGCCCACATCTTGAGGGAATAACGCCCTTGGGGTGAGATGTAACAGTTGCACGTGAATTTTCGACAGTCCATACATGCTGATTGTGGAAATTTGTAATTCCATCTCGTGCGAACTGTGCTTCATCTGTACGAGAATAATAAGGCAGGAAAGTTCGGATTTGCACCACACTACCGCAAGAACCACTGACAGGGCCTAACTCGTGCAGGATAATCTGCTGGTGACAGGGCATATGATAAGGATGCAACCGATACTCTTGCGACAGTCTTCAAACAGTCGGATGAAGAACATCAATTGCAACGCTAACCCTCGTATGCCAATAGGAGTCGTGTCCACTACATCCAGAATCTCCTCCTCTACAGCTGTAATTGTAGATATTGGTCGTCCCCTCCGAAAGCCAGGAGAGTTAAATTTTCCATGCTCGCACATACGGTAATGGAGACGTACAAATGTCTTCCAATCTGGTCATTATCGCTGTGGGTACCTCTCCTGGTACAAACGACGAGCCAGAGCAGCAATGCCATCTGCCTTACCGTACATGAAGTGCATCCCTGCCAGCTCCTGATTCGACTACAGGACGCACAGTCTAACACCAAACACTCACTGAATGTAACCTTTGCCTCAGAATGAACTGTCGGAGTCTCCTGTTAATGTCACCTTTCACAGCAACGACCTGCGGAAGGAAAAGCGTTACGGTGAATTTCAGTGCGGAGAAGGCCATTACTCGAAAATGAAGCATTTCCGGACACATGTTGTAATGAACTATTTTGATTGTCTACATATGGGAAATACATACCTCAAATTATGCCCCCTATTTTTGAAACATCCTATATAATAGTAAATTACTTCCTCTAAGACGTGTTGACAGAATCCGTTTTGTGGGCCCTTGTTGCCGAATAAACGATTGAAGGCAAAACTGTCCTTCCGTCCGTGTGTCTGTGTTTGGCTGCCTGCCTGTGTATGTGTGTCTGTATGTCCGCCTGTCCTTCTGTCTGTGATCAATGCTAAGGTGTAGATGATTCAGCCTATTTTCTCCAAAATTGGTATTTTCCCATCGATTTAAAGGAAATCGAGACCCAGTGAGTTTGAAAGGAATATTTTAATTTTGGCGGGAACATGACAGGAATCCTGATTTCAATTTTTAAAATTTTCTCAAATATCACTCCAATTACTCCAGACGCTTAAAATAATGGGGAAGTTCTCGTTTTTGTTGAAGTCCTTATTTTTCGAAAATTGAAAAAGTTCAATTTTTCGACGTCTTTCTACAATTACATTATTGAAGATACTCATGGATTTCGCTTAAGAAATGCTATTCTTGAAAGACAGATCTTCAAATAAAGCCATGTACAATTTTTAGAAACTATGAGTACTTTTCCCTTGAAATATAGGCAGTTTGCAAACAGTTTTCTCGAAAACCTCTCACAGGGTTTTCTTATTTTTTCCAAGGTTAGAAGAAGGAATACTTCACGTCTCATTTTTGTTGACCTCTAAAAGTTTTCGAAAATTGAAAATTTGTAAATAATGCGAGAAGTGTATGCTGTTTGTAGCTCCATTATTTCATAGTACTGTTTTTAATGATTAATCACTGTGAGAGTCGATCAAAAACACAAATATTCATGTGCAAATACAAAAACTTCATTCAAGGAAATAAAATGAAAACTATTACAATAAATATATATATATATATATATATATATATATATATATATATATATATATTGTGCAAGCTTATTATGTTTTATTCAAAATTTAACATGACTATAACGAATTGCATTTTGTAAGAAAATCGATCAGCAAGCTCTTCGTCACTAATTCAGTCAATGAGAGCAACTTGTAATCAATTTGGCAGTATAAAGATTGAGGAAACAAACTGCAAACTGCTCTTATTGTAGGGTTATTATTATTATTAAATATGGAAATTTCTTGAAAATTTTTACTCCGTGGTTACCTGTCTTTAGAAACTTCCCATCACCGGCTTTAGATGAATACAAGTTCTGATCAGAAAATTTAAAATTAGGGAATGTCCAATAAACAGATCCCAACTCATGATCTTGAAAAGAATGGCAGTCAGTTCGTGTCCCGTGGTTTAGGTATTGCTCAGGCATCGTCGCATGAACCCAAACCAAAGGCTTAAATCACCGAACTCTCCTACAAAATTCGCGGTATAAATGGTGAAAGTTTATATACGAAGGACAAATGGAAAGACATTTAGAAGAGCGCATCATACCACGACTAAGAGAAATTCAGTGTTCGTACTCCAAGGTTTCCCGACTCCAACCTTTCCCGCCGTTTACAGTCAACGCTGAATCTCATGCGAACTGGATTCTGGCGCTAGGAAGACTCTCCATAAAGTCGCTGTGTGTCCCGGTGATAAAACATGCCACAAAAATTATGGAGTTATTGTTTTGTTTGCTTGATGAACGTCAAAATACAGTTAAAAACTTCATGGGAAGTGCGGGTAGAAACGCAGTATGTGCTCGTTTTCTTAAGACCCGTTATTCCTGTCATAACTTTTATTAATAATTTTAATTATGAATAAACGTAGCAACGAGCGTTTTGTCAGTTGCATACATTTTTTGGATTAACTGCAAATCAGACATAAGAGAATGAGCAGCGCACGTACGAAGAAGGTAAGTCAAATGAAAACCGGAAATATTTTTTATAGTATTACAGACAGTCGGATCAATATTTTTCAATGTAGTTTCCCTGCTTTACGATGCATTTCCACCATCGAGTGAGGTAAGCGTGGATACATCGTAAAACATATTTTGGCTATGCATGCAGCCTCTCATGCCTAAGGAGACCTTTAGTGGGCCAAAGATGAAGTCGGGAGAGATACGAGGATGGGGGAGGCACTCCGGACGCAAGTTAATGATAATCGCCGAGGTTGCACGAGCCCTATGAGTAGGTGCTTTTGTCACCGAGTTAACCCTTTTCCATGTAATGTTCCACTATGGAACCCTTGTGGTCCCAAAACAATGTCAACTTATGTCAATTTATGTCAATTTATAAAATTGTCAATTTGTAATGTCAATTTATAAATTTATAATATGTCAATTTATAAATTATGTCAATTTATAAAATTATGTTTATAAAATTATGATGTTTGTCACTTTTATTATTATTTATATATTTTATTACTATTATTATTACAAAGAAAATCAGTAGTCACACTATTATTTTATTGACACTTTCTGTATTTTATACTGTAAGATATCCTTTTGTAAGTGCCTTCACCTAATGATTAATGTGGTAATTTCCCTTATTGTTGATTGAGATTATGCTTTGTATATGTCATCAAAAACTACCTGTTGTTATGTAATTGTAAAATTATATGTACTATATTTTCTCTTCTGATCCCCCCGCATCCTTTTCATTATCATTTCTTTATTATCTCCTCTTGTTCATCTCCATTTTCTTCTCTTTCCCTTTTCTTTTGTTTTTCACTCTCAGCCCTGATATTTCTTCCTCTCGATATTTCGGCCTTATGCCGCCATCCTGATTGAGGTTTTTTCTGGGTTTACTCAATCGCTTAAGGCGTATGCCGGGATGGTCCCTAGTATTGCACCCCAGACGTAAATGTAAAATAACCCCCCTTTTTTGTTTTTGTTTATTGTTCACGGTTGAGGCTGTCGGGTAATGACAATGACATTTCTGGTGAATTTTGAATTATTGATTGTAAGTGGAATAAGTGGGAGCTATCTTATTATACATTTTTTAAGAATGTTCCTTACATCATGCCTTTCCATTTTGCAAAATTTCAAGAATAAACAAAAAATGACAATAAATTAATTTGGCTCATACTGATAAATTAACGTAGTTGGTAATCACAAATTGATTTTTTTCTTCTTCTGCGACACGTCAGGTAATATTAATTACATCCGAATGATTAAAAGTCAGTTAATATTAATTACATCCGAACGCCTCAACTGTAATTTTTAAAATTGTAAATTAATTAAAGTGGTTAGGCGGAAGAGCAGGCCTTAAGGCCTGAGCCTCGACACAAATAAAGACAATTTTATTATTATTATTATTATTATTATTATTATTATTATTATTATTATTATTATTATTATTATTATTATTATTATTATTATTATTATTATTAACATTTTGTGCGAATGGCTGGCTGAGGAACAGTTTTGGCTTTGGTGACATCGGAAGCCATCATTCCATAATGGAGCGCTTGGTCTGAGGTTGATAGTGATGAACCCAGGACTGTCTCCAATTACAAAAGTTTCTCCCTTCAAGTTCATAGCGGTGCAGCAGCTCCTGGTAGCCATAGACTCGCGTCTCCCTCATTTCCGGTATTTCATCTCATCATGCACAATATGCTGAACAGAGGTATGACTGACCTATAATGCCGTTGCTATATTGTCGATCAGTCTTTCCTGCAGAATCATCGCTTGAATCATCTCAACTGTCACAACACGATGTGCCTGGCCTGGCCTGGCCTGGCCTGGCCTCGACGCGCCCGCGAACTTGTGCCGTTCCTGAATTGTTTATACCATTCGTGCACCTGAGTCTGCGATACACATGCAGCCCCATACTGTGCCAACATGCGTCGATGGATTTCTATTGGTTTCGTGCCTTCACTGTGTAGGACACAGACCACTCGACGCTGCTCTTGTTCGGTGCATTCCACATAGAGCCGCCATATCGGGAAAGAACATAAGACACCGCTAGGTCAGGTGGGGTTACGGGACCAACGCCAATTGATGGTGGGAAAGTCCACGCGCATGCGTACCTGGTTCGATAGCGGTTTTCGATTTTCTACATGTGTTTTCCGGTTTTCATTTGACTCACCTACATATATTACAGGTTTACTCTGGGCGGCTCACTGCGAGGTGCTACATTACCACATGGACGTTTAACTTCGTGAGACTTTAAATAGATGTCGTTTTCATATTTGGTTAGCATTTTGAATTTTTCTTTACTTTTTCGGGTTATCCCCGTATCCCGTATCATTGACCCGTGTCGAAGGCGTTCTTGAACAAAAATAATGAGGAATCAGTCCGCCACTCAGCACCACAGATAGAAGTGGGGTCACGATGGATATAATGAATCGTGAGCAGTTCGTCACTTGATTCGGTCCGAATTATGGTCCAACATCGTCCTGAATGTAATCCGAGAAAACCCCGATCAATGGAGCCGACTTATAGACTTCTCATTGCGACAGTGATGGGCTCTGAACCAACTATTTAGTGAAGTGAGTGGTAAACCGACTACCGTCTGGACCGAACTCTGGGATCTCTTGGTCTAGGCAGTTTCAGTCACAGATTCACAACTACACACGTTATCTCAGTACCTTCTGTCTACTTTTACAGTATATTTAAAACAATTGTAGACGTACGGTCTGTAAAACTTGTGCGTTAAACAAATAAGGACGTGGTAATTTTCCACGCGCGTTACTTTCTATACCTTGTCAGTTTCATTAACGAACTGAGAGGAATGAACTGCAGATCAACTGCGATTCACTGCCGCGGCGTCTTCCTGCCACAAACTCGCAATGTGAAGACATTACCAGCGTGGCGGATACAGCTTAACGACCGCGATGAACGAGTTGACGCCACAGCCATTTCGCATTCAACTGATTGCAGATTTCAGTATATTTGCCGCGCTACTCGCAGAAATGATGGTAACCACGTAACATTAAATGCTGCTTTTTAGAATGCCACTATCTGAAAACGTAACATAACACTTTGAAAACTATTCGCAAATATTGTTTCTGGAACGTGCTTCAGAAATTGTGTCCGTATGTGATAGTGCAATATGTGCTCTTTACAGATTTACAGGTTTTCTTCAAAGTCCAGAGAGTTTTAAGTGTTTTACAAGAATGAATAAGTAATGCGACAAAAACGGAGTTAAATGTACTAACTCCACCTATTAAATCTTCATTATAGCGGAATGCGGCCAGAAACTGAACATCGAAAAACTAGTGTCATTTAGTGTCACAACTACTACTTAGCTTCTGATGTCATTTTGGGTATTACTCATTTGAATTAAAAAAATTTAATTTGTAGCATTGTTTCCCTAAGAGAAAATAAAATGGTAACAATTACAACTCTACAAAGTCTTAAATGAATACCAATATAAATTATACGGCCAAATTTGTAAAATGCGTTCATTTCTTTTGACTTATGACTTTTTAAATGTAGCAAGGTGAGAAAATAAAAATAAACAGAAAGAGAAAATTAACCCATTAGTTTTTGCAGACTTACAATACAAAAGAGCTAATGTAATTTTAAGTGGGAACATTTATTTTTTTATTATAATTTTAAATTTTATTGATAATATTATAATAAATTTTATTAAATAAACCGTAACAATACATTTTATTTTATAAATATTACATTACCTAATGACAATATAAGCTACCGATACATTTCCTAATTATTTCTATCCATTAAAGTAAAGAAAAATTATTCTCGCTTCAGTTTTACGAGCTTATTAACAGAAAGTTAGAATTTGTTGCCATAGAAATAAGATACTCGATCTGCAACGAAGTTTATTAATTAATTTATTTAATCAACTTCAAGAAGAGTTAAAAAGGTATGTGTGACGTAATATGAGAGAAATGCTGTCTGTCCTCGGTTGCGTGACCCTTCGATCCCTACCCTAACTCATTTACATATTGAAGAGAATTGGTAATCCAGGTAGCAACGAGCGTTCAAAAAATAATCGCACTCACTTAATAACAACTGTTTCCAAAAGCAAATCAGTTACAGATTTCGGCTATTGTCCCATAGCGTGCCTTTCTTGAGGGAATCGACTTAGCAAGAACATCGAAAAACATAATTTGTGGCGGCGATGGTTAGCATATCGGACTGCTATACTAAGTTCGCGGGTTCAAACCGATCGAAGCCGTGGATTTTTAAGGGCGAAAAAATCCTTCGTGCGCCTTCCTTCGGAGGGGAAGTAAAGCCGGCTGTCCCATGTTAGTAGATTTACTGCATGTAAAAGATCCTCAAGCCTAAATGATGCCTCTGAGCTAAATTCAAATCGCCTGTTTCGTCGCCCAAGTAATACCTTCTTTCTCTAGTTGAAAGGAGTGTAACGAAATTTGCGTGGTCAGACGGAAGAGCAGGCTTCGTGGCCTGAGTCTCGCCGCGTAAAATAAGACCAATTCAATAATTTGAAGAACTTTACACACCCCTGAATTCAAAAACGAGAGCTGATAAAGAATCTACTCTTAAGCTCAGAAGCAAAACAAGAAGTCATTTCTTGGGAAACCTTTGATGTTGAACTTTGTGGCTGTAGATACTTCATGAAATCAATCGTAATTCTGAAAACAATATTGGTTGAGTAGACTACTCTTTTTTTTCTCTGAACTTCTCAATTAAAACTACATTCTCTTCGCGATTTCTAATTGGTGTCGCATTTTTGCTACATTTCACATCGCTTTCGTTTTGTTATTTTAATTCTAAATATCCACATTAATTTTCTTGACTTCGGCCGACCTTATGTCTTTTCTTGACAGTCCTTTGTGTTTTTGCAAGCACAGGTGGAATCATTGCATTTACATGAGTTTCCATTATGATCCTGTAATCATTTGACGGTAGTTCTATTCTCCAAGCAGTTTTTATTAATGTTTCAGTTTTTCACTGTAAAAACACTATTCGTAATACTCTGTAAATTATTATTGTGCTGTAAGGTTTTTATGATCTAGTTTTAATTTAGTTCAATGATTTTATGTTATAATAAAGTTTTTTAAATTGTATGATTTTAGTGAATTTTCTGATTTATTGTTTTGGTGTGTAGTCATCAGCTACATGCTCTACCATTTTATGTATTATTTAATTCGAAATATGTTTAATTTAAAACTTTCAGTTTTCTGTGTTGCAAGATTTTTGTACAGGTTCGCACACAAGCTATGTCTTTGCGAAAATAACTTGGGAGGAGTGATACGTGTCCACGGTGTTGTATGCCATCACATATATTTTTGTGTAATCACAATCTGTATAAGTAAATCATTATATTTTATTTTCCTATGCTGTTTGTTGTACGTAAAGCAAATGTCAAACCCCAAAGCCTACATAAATAGTCATTATAACGTTTCTGGGCTGCTATGGTAGCACAACACAAAAAATCAGGTGTTGCGATAAATCAGTTTGAAGTTTTCACCTTGTATTGAAATGCATAATTCTTGCGTTCACTCTTCTGCCATTTGTAGGTGGAATACTGTAATGTAAGTTATGCTGCTGTTGCTGCTGAAAGGTAGACCAATTCTAGAGTGCATTAGCTTAAAACTCATATTTCCTGAGTTGTGCTACTGTTGCATCCCACGAGCGATGTAATTTAATGAAGTTCCTTAACATGAAAATTGTGACCGGGAGCGGTAGCTCAGTGCATCAACTGATGTCACTGCAGCGCCTCTGACCGGGAGGTCCTAGGTTCGAGTCCTGACGGTGGCAGGATTTTCGACATTAACTTTCCAGCTAGGTCGAATTCAGTCGCTGCCTAGAGGAGAATTCTAGCGGCCGGTTGTTCTGATCGGTAGTTTTCCGTTGTTTCTCCGATCAACACCACGCGAATGCCGGAGCAGTACCCTACCAAACGGGCCACGGACCGCGCGCGATCTTTCCTTCCTCTTGTCTTATCTTCTCCCTCTTATACACACACACTAACATGCACTACACTACCACATATTCCGGGAGACAGGCCGGGAGCTTAGAGGTTGTCCCGGCTGGGGAGGTGCCCCGCTGCTGGTGGGAGAGTACTGGTTAGGGGGAAACCCCACTAGCCGACGGTAGGTCGGCGCCGGATCTCGCCATTCAGCGGGGGAAGATCACCGCCATCTCCTGATAAAAAACATGCACTACACTAACGGGACTAATGACCAAAGCCGTTGACGCACCCGGAAACACGGAAAACCAAACCAAACCATGAAAATTGTGCAATAAAATATTCTGCCTCTGTTCTGGGCATTAGAAATACTTTCGAATATGGAACGAGACGTAGTTGGAGTTAATGCATTACAGTGCAGTGGAACTCCTCCGCAATACTTCTGCACCCCCTGTGAATGTCCCTTGTCCCCTAGTGACAACGTTCTACTTTCTTGCCACAGACGCAACTAATCGATAGATGTTTCCTTCATGATTTGAACACAAAATTATTAAAAAATTGATGATTATTAAATTAATTAAGAAATTATTTTAATATGAAAGAATTCAAATAAAGTAAATAAAATTAGAAAACTTCCCCGTGAGCATTCTTACTATTTACACACACCACGCTGCGTAAGCGCTTGGTCTTCAATGGTACATCAATTCACCCTCTCAGGAGTTTTACACGACATGAAAATATTGGTATTTCTTACTCTACTTGTCAGGGCGGTACAGGAGGGTGCTGTGCGGAGTGGGACTTGGACGTGGGTTATTCTCGCATTTCTAATGAACACAACTACTGATTCTGTATAGATAAAACATTCTTTTGTAGCGTGAGGTTGGCGGCCGTGGGCGGGAGGTGGAGCGGAAGTAACGCATACCTGCGGGCTGAATAGCCTTGGCGCCACGGCGTTGGGATATATTTAGACCACGTGGACGCCAGCTTGACCTGGAAGGTGATGTGGTAGACGCGAGCCTCCCTCCTACACCAAGGACGGTCACGTGACGGCTACACTCTAGGTAAAAAATCGAGCCGACTAGCTCACACGGGGGTTTTTGTTTTGGAAACCTCGCGCGATGCGCAAAACCTAACGCCCAGGCTGGAGCGTGTCGTGCCTCTTGCACGGGTGACGAGGTCACGGTAGTGGCGCGGGAGAAGCGTCAGTGGAGGTGGAACCTCCGTATCTATGTGGGGTATCCACAGGGAAATACTCAAAAGTATGTAGTTTCGGAGCCGAATATAGTTATTGTACATATGTGTAAATAAACTTGTACATACTTGTAAATGTCTGTGTGTGTTTTTTCTCCACGACGCCACACTTTCTGATATTAAAGGTGCCGTGTGATACGAAATGATACAGAGAAGAGCATCAACTGATGTTACTGCAGTCCCTTGACCGGGAGGTCCTAGGTTCGAGTCCCGACGATGGCATAATTTTCGACACTAGGTATTCAGCGAGGTCGAATTCAGTCGCGGTCTGGAGGAATTCTAGCGGCCGACTGCTCTGATTGGTTGTTCTTCGTTTCTCCGATCAACACCAGGTGAATGCGGGGACTAATGACCCTAGTAGTTGGTACACTCGGAAGGACTAACAATCAATCAAGATCCTGAGAATTTTATAAGGCCCGGAAACGCCGTCGAAAGGACTGACGGCAGATGTGGGAACGGGGTGTCAAGAAGGGGGCATTGTGGCGCGGGGAGATTTGGGAGGTTGGGGAATCAGCACGGGGCGAAGCGAGGAAGGGCGAGGCGGTGTCAGGCGGAGCGAAGCAGGGCGGAGCGAGGCTGGGAGGAGCGGGGAGGGGCGGGAACGGGTGGGGTGGAGTGGGATGTCGCTACGCCCCAGCAGCGCACGTGACCCAGCGTTAATCCCCTACACTCACGGGAAATCGCCGGGCGCGGTCGGCGCCACCGGAGGCGGGGGCGGAGTGGAGTGGAGTGGGGTGGCGGGGAGAAAGCGCGGGGGGGGGGAGGCAGCGGAGAAGCGCGGCGCCACGGACGGCTTGGCGCCGCCCGACCGTGGCCCCTGACCCCCTAAGCCACGCACTGCCCCTGTTCCTACACCCCGTTCCAATCCGCGCGATTTCCTGTTTCCCTGATCACCGCTGAGCCTGTTTCTCGTTTCAGTCTCTCTATCTTTGTAAGTATGCCCTCTCGGTAGTTTCGCTTCTTCTCAATCTTCCCCTTATTTACTTTATTGTTTCCATTTTCTTGATGCCCTTCTCCTTTACGTTCTAGATATTGGCAATCATTCACCATTTCGTTTTCCTGTGTTCTTAATGTCGCTGAACCATGTTAATCGTTTTATTTTGTACGCGTTTGTAAGTATTTTACTTTTTTTTGTTTTTTGTGCATTACACTTCTGTACTTCCAAATTTTTCTAATCTTAATTTTGACATGCTCATATATACTCCCTCATTTCTTCAAAGGATTCTTCTCTGCATTGTCATTTACATTTTAGGCTGCGCGATCACGCACCTCTCTTCATTTATTTCCCAGATTAGTTCTTAGCTTTTTTTCTTGTTTCATTCTGTTCTCCTGCGGAAGTACCATAACCTCATATTCTTTCTTTCTTTCGTTCTTTCTTTCTTTCTTTCGTTCTTTCTTTCTTTCTTTCGTTCTTTCTTTTAATTCTTTCTTTCTGCATTCTCTACTAATTTTTTTTGTACATAAGCCTCTCCACTTTCATATGTATACCTTCGTGGTGTTTCCTCTCTATTCCCCTTTCAGCCGAATGCGCGATAAAAAAATAATTCAGGTTTCACCTTGCATATGAAGAGTTCCTTCCTGCCCTCATGTCATCTGAAGCAATCTATCGATATTTATCATCCATTGATGATACGACCAATGTCAACATTTTTCTCATCAAAGAACGTTTTAACTAAGAACTATATATCAAGTACCAAGAAGGTACTTAAAAATCTATATGCCAGATTTAAAGGGTAAATATTAAAGGATGATTTGAGTAAATCTAGCTCACTTGACAGAGCGAAAAAAGAGAAATGGTGTTGGGTGTATCAATGGTTGTAATCCTTTATTCCACTGTCCATTCTTGATAGTTTTACTGATTTTCAAATGTAAAAAATCGTTAGGTGATTTTGATGACACGTGTGACAGTATAATACAATAGGTTACATCCAGTATAGCGTAGGAGCTTCAGTAATGTTAACCGTAAGAGACTGGTATTCAAAGTATTGCTACGCAAATGAATAATATATATCGTTCTAATTCTTCTCCATATACTGTTCTTGAAGTTCTAGTCTTCTCAGCTTTGCGATCTTTCACATTCCTGTTCTTTCGTAAGTTTCCGTTCGGACCCACTTTGCACTTTGTGCACAACATTTTAATCTTAAATCTTCATTTTCTTCTTCGTTCCACTATCATCTTCTCTGCATTACATCTTATTTGCGTTATCTCACGTCCCATCCTCTTTCCATATTTTTATCTCATTATACATTCTAATCTCGCATCTTCTCCCTTTATCTCTGACGTTCATTTGCGTACTTCATTATCCGTCCTTACTGCTTTGTGTATCAACATTTTCCTCTCGGGGATTTCTCATGTGTGTTAATAATTTGACATCTTCCATTCTCAGCATCCTGATGTTTCCTTTAACTAACTGTTCAAAGGAAAAATAATTAAGTTTTTCGTTATGAACTTGTTCGTTATGACGAGTTGTTTCCTGTTCCCATAACTATGAAACCCATATACAGATTTTAATTTAAAAGGAACCGAACGATTTATTTTGAGGTAGAAGTGCTAAACATTCTATAAAGTTACATAACAATCAATTTGACGGAAGAAAATTGGGTATGAAATTTCATATTCAGTTAAAATTATAAACACCTTCAGACTTCCAACGTTTTGGTGAAGGGCGTAATTTCATTATTGTTTAAAAGACCTTTTGTTTCTAACATGAAAAAGTATTTTGCTATAGTGAACCTTAAAAGATCTGTTAGGTTTTCGTTTCCCTTATCTATTGAGCAAATGCTGAGATGTTTTGCTCGTGAACATAAATGTAGCTTCACTAGGCGGACATTGTGAGGTCCTTTTGCTGGTTGTGATATTGCCGGGGGTATGGATTTCTATTTTGTTCGCAA
Source organism: Teleogryllus occipitalis (assembly GCA_011170035.1). NCBI lineage: Eukaryota > Metazoa > Arthropoda > Insecta > Orthoptera > Gryllidae > Teleogryllus > Teleogryllus occipitalis. The sequence goes on along the minus strand of BLKR01006773.1, from coordinate 29,769 downwards.
TATCAAAAAATCAAGTCTGTAGTTCCTTTATAACTTTTCTACTAACTCGGGAACAAAACTGTCTAGTTTTCAATTGTTTCCAACCTTGCGTTGTTGGTACTTTTGTTGACCATTCAACTACTTATGCTAAAGGATGGAGAAGATATTCTCGAGCTCAAAAGACGTGAGAAGATTGCATTTCTCACCTATACAACACATGCAGTTTTTACTGTTCTTTGATGAAAATAAGCATTTGAACGAGTTATATTATTTTAAATTTTGCTTTATTCTCAATTAATTTTATAAGATGATTTGTTAAATTTTAATATAGTATATACTAATACACAAACCAATTCATTCACAATTACAACAGCGATAAGTTTACTTGACAATGGCTAGTCAATTGAATCTGAATGTGACATCTAAGTAAGTTCCGCTTGAGTAAGCGAATCAAATATTAGCCCATCTTTGTAGATAAAGGTCTTCGAGAACTTTATTTTTCTCTTGAATGATAATCGTGTTTGGCATCTGCCTTTGTCAACACCTAATTATTTCGATATTACCTGTCTCTGCAGGTATTTTCACTTGTTTTTCCTCTCCACAATTTCGCTTGACCGATATTATCACCTGCTCACCCGCCAACGTTTGTCTCTCCGGTTTCCTTGTTTCCGATTACCTCTTTCCTATGCACGCGCGTTTTCTTCTCCACATCCTTTCCCCCTGCGCGTATAATCGCCCAACTTCCTTTTTCCGTGCGCTCTCCTCTGCGCCTCGATGACCCCTTGATCCCAGGTCCCCGCCCCATCCGGGCGCGGTTCTCCGCGCCACCAGCGGAGGCCGCGTATTGGTGCTAATAGCAGACCGTGGCGCGGAGGTGGCGGTGGCGGTGGCGGTGCGAGGCGGGGAACGTTTGCCGCCCCCGCCGCGTCGCCTCCCGGTCCTTCCCCAGGGAACGCACATCCAATTAGAAGATAATCCAGCGCTTCAGATGTGGGGCGGCGGCGGAGGCGTCCCTTGCCAATAGCGCGACAACGCAGTCACCGCCACGTCGGCGACCCCTCCCCCTATTCCCCACCCTCCCTTTCCCACCCTCCCCCATCTCCCGCGCCTTTCCCCCTCGTCCTCCCTCCCTTCCCCAACCCTCATCGTCACCCTCGCTCTCCTTCCCCTCAACCTCCTATCTCCCTCCTCGTTCCTCCGCACTGCCCACCGCCCACCGCCCCCCTCCTGCTCACCGCCCCGCCCACCCCTCTGCGGAGTCCGCGCGACAGCCCGCCGCGGCTGCAAAACCGCACAAAACATAGGCGGAATTTTCCATGCGTGAAATTTGCAATATGTGGCCGTAGCGCATGTGAAGTCGGCGCCCGTTGGAGCAGCGCGCGATTAAATAAACATGCCGGGAGGACGGTGAGGACGCGAGGACGCGCCGGCGGATTGAATTAGCAGCAAGGACAACACGCAGAGTCCAACCCGCGATGACGGGCGTGGGGGCGGCTGCCACGCTGCATGATGCCCCCATCTCCAGTCGCTGCCTCGGAGGACCGCGACCCGCCGCCCGCCGCCCTCCGTCTGCCCTCCGCGTCCCACTCAGCGCCGTTTTCTAACTCGGCCCTTCCGCTGTCGACCCGTGGCTTTCCGCTAACGACTCGCTTTGAAAAACAGACGTCGCGTTGGGCGGGGGCGGCTGTGGAAGCGGAGGAGCTGGTGAACGGTGGCGGTGGCGATGGTGGTGGCGGGGTCGGGGTCGGGGCGGTGGCGGGAGTGGTGGCGGGGAGCGGTGGGGGCGGCAGTGGAGGTGGCGGCGGAGGTGGCGACGGAGGTGGGGGCGGCGGCCGTGTGGGCGGGAGAAGTAGAGCGCGTGGAGGACGCGATGGTTTGCTGGCAACGATGACTCGGTTGCGCCGAAGCCTCTCAACTGCCCTATGCTACACGATGTAAAGTGATACGTTGGTACGTTAAATGAGTTAATGTACTAGCTGGCTTTGCAAGGCATTATAGCCGTCCAATTAGGTTGCGCGTGAATCATACTCAGAGACATGAATTCAGTTAGATTGTTGGTGAAGATATTGTTCCTACAAAATCATTATTTTGACTCCATTCTAATTGTCTCCGTTAGTTTTTTTAATTTTGTCCAATCCCAAATGCGATAGCGCATATTCTCGCAAAATTCAAGGTGACAGTACCGTTTTCTTAATTGTCTTCTAAGCTATAAAATTAAAACCATCCATTAACTAGTTAATTCTGAAATATTGCTGTCAAAATTATCAAAACAGAAAAGTAATTTAGTACAGCACATCACTGTATTTCAAAACCAAGTGAACTTGACAATCTGCCATTTTCGTGCCATATCAACTGGTGGTTTTTGCTACGACTGAAATCGTAAAACTTGGAATGAGTTGCAGGATGCGGCAACACAGAATGCACAGTACGATTACCTGTGGATAAAACGCTTGCTTAGAGGGAGGTTACACAATAGCATGAGGGAAATTTAAAGTTTCGATGAATTGTATTTTTCGCTGTTAGCTTTTTTGAATATTCCATATCACACCAATGTAGAGATAGCACACTAATTTACAGCGATAACAACAGCAGAGGCGGAAGTCGATGGAAAAGCTGAAAGGCGATTGGGGTGTTAACGTTGTAGTGGACGATCAGAGACGAGAAAAGGTAAAATGCAAGGTGTATCAAGAATAACAGAAGAAAGAAATGATATGGAGGAGAAAAAGAAAAATGTTTGAAAATCATGACACGGAAATGGACGCGGTGACAAGTGGCGAAGCTGATGGTGGAGGAGGAGGAGGTGGAGGTGAAGACGGTGATTATCATAGCGAAATTCTATGGCGGCGCTGGAGGGGTTGGTAATAGCGAAAATGACAACGACGTAGATGAAAATGAGATTGAATTTCTCTCTTGGTAGTGATGGCATTGACTGCAAGGAAAAAGTCAAGAGTATCTCCAATTGCCCGATTCCTCTGCTGTAACGCTATTCATATCCTTGCAGATATCAATGGCTCAGCCGAAACATACAAAGAAAGATATCTGGAAATGCTGTAGCTCTATGGCGCTCTTGAGTCGTTTTACACCACCGTTCTCTTATCAGCGTTGGGATATCTGTCCGGTTCGCTATTTCAGGGCTACGTTCTGCAGGGATTCTCGTAGGCATTTGTATTCTTCCGTCAGACCACCCTTGCGAAGTCCTAACTTAATTATCATGTACATGATGTACATGTACATGAATCATGTACATGCAGTACATGATGCTTCTAAATGTTTGAAAAAAGTATCCTTTACATTTTTAAAATGTTCTTTTATGGGGTCTCGTTTGTATCTGGGTACACGTATACAAAAAGGGTTAACCGATTGATCATTAATGTTTCTAGACTCGTCAACTGTTAATGGCATTACTCCTGTTAGTGTAGTTATTTTATGCCTGGTGATACTGGTATTTCTCAGAGGTGCACCTACCCAGCCGGGATAAGCTCTAAACTCCCGACTGGTCTCACATGTGTAGCAGTGTAGTGCTTGTGTGTGCTCCGGGTGACTTGGTACTAGGATTATCGAAAGTGCTCGGCTGTGGAGTTTGCAGTCTTTTCTTTCTTCGGTGGCTGCTAACACTTGCCGTCAGGGTTGTCGCCATCACCAACACTGTCTCTTGTCATCTTCTGTTTCCTCTTCCTCTTCGTTCTCTTCATCGTCCTCCGCAACCATAAAAATTTTATAGGTAATAAAAAGGCATGGATTTTTTCATACTGCTCACTCTCTATGAACAACAGTTATTAAGTTTGTTTTATTCAAGACATATAAAACATTGAAATGTTAATATTTGAGTGCATCATATTCTTCAGATAGGAGATAAAGTCTATAGCAATAATTACACAGTAGTTTGTGTGAAAGAACACTTTCATTCTCATAGTTCCAGTGTCTTTTCGTAACTGTTCTTTCCTACGAAAACATTTTTTCTTCAAGGAACATTTTTTCTTCATGTTCGAACTAAACGGGGATCGAACCGCTTTCGATATTTGGATGTGTGGACGTTTGGGCTGCTTGGATCACGCCAGACACAAAAAACTAATTTAAATTTATGAAATTAACGAACTGAAAGTAGAATACTGTATACAGTATAAACTTCAAAAGTTTCATACAGAATTATGTTTTAAATATTTTTTCTCTCAAAAACAGTTCCAATAAACGAGATTCGGACATTGAGAGTTCTTCCTTGCCTTTGCCTTCCCCGCATGTGTCTATCGACTACGTTGTTTTCGCTGAATTTCCTTCCTCAAACTTCCGCCCTTTTCCACATTTGCATTTTCCATACCGCTAGCTTGGTTTTCTATAACTTATACATTTGTGCAATAAAAAAGGCATAATATTTACATAATATTATGGAACGCAGCGTACAGAACTCCAACTTAAGATTAAAGCAAATTTGTTCGACAAAAGACATGCAAGTGATGTCTGCAAGTTTCTCTTGCTAGTTTTTCGCATACCACGTACGGAATATATGAAAAGTATTGTATAGTTGACGCAAAAATGCAAATTTTAGACAGAGAAATTCGTTTTGTGGGTGCCCCGTAAAAGTGGATATTTCTTGTTCACATTTGTTGTAAATAGCACTCTATGTAATCACAATCCACGTATTGTGAATTTGAAACGCTTTTCTTTTATTTTTGGGGCTACATTACGTGAAGCCTCAAAGATATTTTGAAAATATTTTCCGGCCTCTTCCGAAACTCTTCCTGCAACAATATTGAATATGTTTTTTATGAAACTTGTTATTCAAAATTAGATCTTTAAATGAGGTCATATACATTTTTTAAAATATGGGTAGTTTTTCCTAATTTTGCGTGAAATAAAGGCAATTTTTAAAGAGATCTTTCTCAGAAAGGCTCCAAATTTTTTTTCCACTTTTCTTTCACAGATAGAAATAAGGTTGGAATCCCGTGATTCTTCCCGTGATACAAGAGTTGTTTTTGTCCGAAACGGCTTTGTTAAAAATTACCTCTATTTTCAAAGAATGTTGCCTATGATTATGACACTCGATGCCGTGATCATATTCATTAGTTGAACGAGGATCAAGTTCTCACTGCAGTAAATCGACATAAAATATTACGGTATTTTACAACACATTACAAGTGAGCCACAGTGTATAACGATCTAAGTCCGTTATTTGGGATATCGATTGTGTGTTGTTCCATATTTTTGTTGTATCGCCTTCATAGATTAATCATGAAATACAATTTTCTTTGAATAGGAGTCATTGTCGGAGTGCAGCACAAAATATGCTTCCGAATGAAACCTCACGAAATGGTTTCTGTTGCGTAATACAACTTGTGAATAACAAATATTTAATTGCGTTAATGATTTTCAAGTCTTGCAGACCTGCTATCGCATCACACCATCTTTATCGTAAGCATTGACGAACTGGCTATGGTTGTTGTGGCTGATTCGTTCGATAAGTGCAGAATAACAAAAGGCGAAATAACAAAATCAAATATTTGCATTCGAATTATCAAAGAAATATGGAAAAGTCCCTTCCTCCGCTTCGTTCCATCCCTTCCCTTCCACTAACCTCTATTTTTTACCGTCTTTGGCATTTCATAAATGAAAATAAATCCACCTGCAACTCTCATTTCCAGAGTTTGCTCTAAAAGAAACCGTCTTTCCATTTTTGTTCCCATCTTTTCTTCCCATTTTTCCTCCCTTCTTGCATCCACGCCCTGTACTTGCAACTGTATTCATCTCGTCAAACCAATAGCCTCCATGATCATAAACATATGCGGGCCATACCGTGCGGCATCTGCTGAACATATTCCATTTCCATTTCATTTTGTATCTCACCCTTATACTCACCTTCATTTCTGACCTCATGCAGGTGCAGTAATACATCTTTGGCCATGCAGTCACGCTATACCCCTCATACATTTATCACCTATCTTTGCACCCTTCTTGGCCTTTTTCTTCATCTTTTTCTGCTGTCGCTATCTATGACGTTCTCAGCTCTTTAAACCAGACCTGCCCAAAACAGAGGTACTAAGGGCAGTGCGGGTATATTGGATTGTCACCGTACTAGAGTGTATGAGCACAAAACTTGGAATTACAGCATTGATTATGTACGTGGTATATCTGCCACCACCCCGCTCGGCGCATCCGGCGTTCTCTGCCAGCTTCAATCACCCAAATTTAGTGTACTGTTCGACGTATTTTTATGTCAGCTCTATGAAACTGTAGTGTTCTATGTTCACTGTTGTGTCTCCTCTCGTGAACTATTAATTCAGTCCTCATGTGTTTCTATTTATTAATACCATAAAACGTCTACGGTGTTCTTATGTCATTCAATTATCCTCATAAGAGAAGACATTCAGTTAATCTATATTTTATGTAATGATCATTGGATTCCATTAATGTCCTATTTTAAATCACGTCTACTGATTCACCTGAATAATTGCAACTTCCCTGTAATTGCAATTGAATGCAGGAGCTAATGGCGTGTGTATTCGATTCAATAATTGCACTGGTCCTTCGAAGGTATTGCAGGTACGTGTTGATATGGCATTCACGAAGGGCAACTGCCGATATAGTCCACTGCTTACATGCCAGTCCCATCACTAAGAACTAAATAAACATACGAGTAGTACTGAAAGACATGCACTTAATACTATATCTACTACAAATTAGATTGTAACTCATGAGGTTACAAAACAATTTTCTTTTATTTTGCGCATGCCTATTAAATGCAGAGATTCTTCACATATCTCTGGCCCTGGCAGCCATCAATCTCTGGCAATTTGCACATTTCTATCGTTTATTTTAAGTCGCATCAAATGCAGAGGTTATTAGTGACTTCATTAGTTACATAATTGTTACTATGCTTATTGGATTTTTACATCACCTTACATATAGAGATAGGTTTGGTGGAACCTTCTAACATTATTATACTCGTTGAAACAACAATAAGGAGATACAATAGTATTTAGAAATATTATTACAAAGATATATTACAGAAATACGGAATCGAATACTTAAGGACAGAAGGCACATAGCAATATATAAAGGTTAAATTAAATCTAGAATGTCTATTTTTACAGTTTATTACCTTGCAGTGGAATTGGTAGTTCGTTAAAATGTGGTTTAGATGTTTAGGGTCAAAATATTTTGGTCTTATGGAACTATATTCGGGCCACGAGGATGTGGTCAGTATTCACCATTTTGTTGCAACAATCACAAAATGGGATTGTTTTTTATTTAGCACTGAACTTCATAGGTTTTAAGGGAAAAGAATTCGTTTATTTCCTTGTAGAGTTTACTAGTTTTAGAATAGGGTCCATTTTGTCGACCACCTCTTCTTATTTGACTGGTGACTATTATTATTTGACTATTATGTGGCTAATGTGCTTCAGATAGTCCTCAGTTAACGACATTTTATCATTTTTCTACCGAAGATCAGTGATTATTGTAGGGGGTGTGGACTTGCAGATCGGGAATCTGGCTTCTATTTCGCTAGTAATGTGAATGACAACCGGCTCATTACATTCATCAATGAACCCATCTCGATCAGGTTTTTCGTCCAGTTTCCCTGATCCATTGAGCAAATGCTGAGATGGCCCCTTGTTTTGCTTCTGGACATAAATGTAACTTCATTTTCTGTGCACGTCTTCTAGAATTCAGTGGGAAATACAATTATTCAAATTATCGTTTCCACGTTGTCGCGGCAGGAAGTAATAAGAGCCAAATTTATTGCTTATTTATCCTTGAAAATAGATTTTATTACATGGGAGTTTTTTGTTTTTTTCTCCCTTTCAAAATTCAAAATTTATTGCTTATTTATCCTTGAAAATCGATTTTATTACATGGGAGTTTTTTTGTTTTTTTTTCTCCCTTTCAAAATTCAAAATTTTATTGCTTATTTATCCTGGAAAATCGATTTTATTACATGGGAGTTTTTTTGGTTTTTTTTTCTCCCTTTCAAAATTCAAAACTTAAGTAGTATATGATTTAGTGTAGGGATCACAGAATTTTGAAAATGTGCACACAATTCACTTTTCCCCATAGCCCGTCATACGCAGTTTTTAACTGTTTTTTGACGTAAATAAATAAATAAATAAATAAAAAAACTCTTTGCAGACTTCAAGGAGTTTGGTGTGGATTCATGGCAGATGATAATTAGGGAAAACTTTCATGCCGTTCGGGATATATGTGGCTAGAATAATGGATTTCTTGATCTGGGCTGTCCGGGTGACGCCGCGTCGAAGGCTGGGGTGCCGGCGTTTCGACCGACATATCGCGGTCCTCTTCAGAGCAGTACAGCCCTGAAGAGGACCGCGATATGTCGGTCGAAACGTCGGCACACCAGCCTTCGACGCGGCGTCACCCGGACAGCCCAGATCATGACTCTGGCCGCGGAAGCCTTCCATATCAATGGATTTCTTGTTAGTTGGATTTAACAAGGTTAATCGTCATTAAGAACGCATAATTGTAGGCACTGTTTTTCTTGCTACAAATATTGAACTTAATATGGAATATCTTCAAAGAGATTGGATGAATAAACAGAGTCGTTACAAGCAACAACGTTACAAACTAACACCCCGGACTCACTTGATATTATAACCCATCCAGACCTAACATCCTACCTCCCGCGACACGGCCGAACTGCCTCTGGATCTCCTACCCCCTTCCCCCACATCCGTTTGGATCTGAGCTCGGCGCACGAGGATGAGAATTTAAGCTCGAGACTCCACCAAAGTTGATGCAGTTTCATGCAATAGAAGCTTTTTCTTAACATAGTGGATTGTTTTTTTTTTGTTGTTTTCTTGTATTCGCGTCGAACGGTTCTTATTGTTTTCTTTCGCTCGCTTAAAAAGGCGTGAGTAATGAGAGAGTATTGGTAGTTCGTGATCGTGGAAGTATGGAGGGAATTTCGGCCATTTTCTGGCGGTATATAGTTTCCTTCGCAATACTGCACAGGAGAGTACTGCGCGTTGTTGGGGGAATTAAACGAATTTCACATGACAAATGACATTGCCGGCGTATTTGAGGTGTTGAGGATATTCAAGACTACCTTGTAGTGGTATCATGTCGCGTATTCTATGAACGTTGATAGGATTATGTATCTATTAATCACTTTTAATTTAACTTTAGGATTTATCATTAGTATATAAAATGCGCTAAATAATTTATTTTCATGTTCATGCAAATACACATGCCTGGTTTGAAATTCATTCCAATTGGGAACCATAGATGGTGAAAGATTCTCTACAAATCTACTCCTTCGTATTTTTATGTCCTTTACCACACTATGTAGTGTAAATACTTTTCAATAATTGTGCGAAAATGTAGAAGCCACATCTGTAATTCACATTGTAAACCATTTTTTTATACCAGCATTATAAATGACATTTTCTGTTGCTAGAAATCGTTCATAAAAGGTCATTTTACGACACAAATGATGACCTATTAGCATTTTACGGCACGAATAATTGCACCATCACACATTCAGCCAATCGCAACGAGAGAATCGTGGGATGGTAGCGGTAAACGGAATAGCCGACCACCGTCTTCTCTCACAGATCTCAAATACCCGAGTCGTCACAAGAAAGTTGTTTCGCAAAATCAAGTTTAATTCTCTTGTAAATTTATAATGCTGTTATAAAAAAGCGCATGCTACTCGTTTATAATGATACTTTATTGCGTGAGTACAAATTTTAAAAACTCGCTACTAACGTATTTTGCTTTCAAAACATGTACTTCTGCAATAAAGCTTAGCATTATAAATTAATTACATAAACTACTATTATATGAATATTTTGATGAACGAGTTTAATTTCAATAATTAAATTTAAAAGTTTAATACTTACTTTCTATCTCTCTCGTCCGTACGCGAAATTTAAATTAAAAAGGTCAATTAAATAAATTTCTGGAAAAGCATGTACATTTCCACGTTATTCTCTAGTCTCATATTCTTTGAAAAGTTCATTTCTTGTTTACATGTCTAAAATAATCATAATGAAAAGTCGGACACACAAGGCGTTGTTTTTTCATGCCGAAAATTCGTGTGTGTTTATAATTTAAAATACATTTTGCTTTTATTTTGTGTGTGCTAAAACAATACTTCACCTTTACCTTATCTTATCTAACGTGCTACAATTTTTTTTGGAAGCCAGAGAAAGGACTGTTTTCTCTGAAGCCGAGGGATTGTTCTCCAAAATCAGGAAGGTAAACGTCCCAAGTTTTCAAAATGTTTGTTATAGATAACGATTAATAAAATCAAGAAAAATGTTTAGCGTAAGTAGTAGACAACACTACAGTTATTTGTTTACTTATTTAATATAATTCACATCAAATGTACTATTTCCTATTTACATTTTTCTAAGCCAGTTTTTCTGATTCGTTTGAAAGAAAGCAATAAAGATTATATTTGTATTAGATATGCATTATTGCTGCATGATTGCATACCATTTTTTACAAGAGGCAAAAATACGATTTAAGTAAACGGAATTGGAGTGTAGTCCATCGGCATTTCCGTGAGTACAAATATGTATGTATCAGATTTCTTTAAGATTCATGCCCCGCTGAGAAATTAATATTCATTATGTCGTTTATAATTTATTTATTTTTGTTCCGCCTCGGGATATTAATTTCAAGTGATAGTTAGAATTTCAAAATTTCGCAGTCCACGGTTAAAAGTTGTACATTTCATGCGGCTCTACGCGTGTCTGCTCTGACATATCACTCCCATTGGCCGGCTGAACTTTGTTTTCCATAACACGTATACACTCGGTGATAAACAGCGACCTCCATGAATCAACCTATGTAAGGAGTAGAATATAAAATTTAATTGAATACCATCAAGATTATCGGCGTAACTTTGGACGTTTGGCTTTATTGCCTGTCCCATTCGGTGGGCGCTTTCCCATTTAATGACAGTCCATTGGCTTCTCACCCCGTCCGATATAAAGCTTCCGTCGGGTAGCGATTGTTCGGGAGGCAAGATAACCTCGGTTCCTATTGGAGGTCGGCCGGGGCTCGGAAGCGCTAAACGAGGAACGTTACATCCGCATCCACATCCACGTTTCTGCGCACGCCGCCGCCGCCACCGCGCCGCACCTCTGCGGGGGGAGAGGTAAAAGTGAGGGCGGGGTAGAGCTGGCGAGGGGCGGAGAGGAGGAGGGGCACACGCACGATATGTTGGCGCTGCACGCGAAATCCGACCGAGTGCACGCTACCCCTCTAAGTACTCAAGACGGCTAGGACGTGATAAACGTACGGGAGAGGCCCCATAAAATTCGTCGATCGTCTGAAAGTACGCTCCGGCCGCGGCTCGCGGAGGGCGGAGGAGGGGGAGGGAATGCCCCCGCGCAGGGGGAGAGGGCGAGGGTGGGTGGGATGGAGGGAGGGTGCGAAGATGAAGGACGCGGCGGAAGACACGTGGGAGATTGAGTTCAGAGGGGTTGGGGTGAAGTGGAGCTTTCTACGTACGAGCAAGCAGACTCGAAGGAACAGGTGAAGGTAGCTGGAAGACAACGTCGAAGGAGAGAAAGATAATCAAAAAGACAGGAAAACAGTAAAGTAGTCTTATAATAGTTGAAATTAAGAAAATTACCTAATTGATATTGATTTTTTAATTTATAAAACATCGGAATAAAAATGCTGGAAGTTGTGTTCTTAGACTTTTTATAGACTCGGACTTTCTATAGAGTATTTCAACCTTCAATTACCGTTCCTATATAATAATCACAGTCCAACAGTTCAACATACGAAATATATTATATCACTTGCTATTTTATTACGTAACACGTGAAAAGCAAATATTTAATGGTGGAATGCCTTTTCCTTGGAGACTTGCTGATCTAAGTTGCATGTTGTAAGCAATGACACTCTGATAATGAGAATTCAGGTGGTACGCACAAATTGTAAATCGAATAAAACAATCAAATATTGGAATTTTTCAGTCAATATCGAAACTGATTCATTGTTGTTAATTTTTTCAGAATCCCTGGATATTTAACTGAACTATAGGCACATCTCACACGGCCGGACGCTGGATTGTTTTCATTCAATTTATGCACGCAATGGAAATTACTCGTAATATATCTTCTGTCCGTTTTTCTTTACCTTCTGGTAAAGACACGGAATGTGAAGGAAAATACGATAAAGCCATCTAAAACATAACGGGCAGCATGATAGGGTTCACGCATCGGTGCACGCGTGTTGCAGTACTTCTGCATAGTTAAGCAATGTAACACACATTGCCAGAGTTCTACTCCTAAGACGATTTTTCCTGAAATAGAGCTAGTGCGCTTGTAGCACTATGGTTCTGATTAAATCCTGCGAATTCGGAAATTGTAAATTCATCTCTCCGCAAAGCTTTGGCCGAAGTACATTTATATGGATAGGTGAAGAATAAGTAAATTCAAGTTACAAGATAATAAGCTACTTAATCGTTAGAAATAATGCAATACAAAATGTGCCGTTGCAGCACCACTAGTCAAAAAAGTGACTGTGAACCATCACCCCCTTCCACTGGAAACTGACTTCCACCCCCGATCCACACATCAGCTTGCAGTTTTTCTCCAGCGGGGTCCCACCATTGTAGTGTAGCTAGTGATGAAAACCCACCTGCACTGAAACCATAGAACCTCCAGTCAACGACAATGGTACACAGGCAGCGACAGTAGCATTCAACAAACTCGCGAGACAAATTAACTTCTTTGCAATATTTGCTACCAGGGGCTGTCAATTAGTAATTGTAATCAGAATCTTTTATTGCTTTTTAATACGCCTGTAGTAATTAGTACCTTATTTATCAGCAAAAACATACCGGTTGTTCTTTTATTCTTGCGACAGCACGCTAAGCTGCACATCCGCAATTTCTAACTCGTCGCTCGCGGCCCAAAACTCGCAGTGGTGCGCTGACTAGCGTCGTCGGAGGTCGCCCCGCCCACGCGCAACGCACAAAAGCCAGCGGCGGCCGCTCGCCAGAGCCTCCACCCGCGCAAAACAGGAGGCCCTCGCCGCCCGGCGTCGCTGACTCGGCTCCTAAGCCAATGGCCGCACGACCCTGCTGCCCGACCCCCCCCCCTCCAACCGGCGCCGCGAGGTCACTGAAGTTATCATCGCAAAGTTTTCAAAAAATATTGAAATTAGACTCAACATTTGTCGCTGTAATTTCTTGGTTTTCTTGTAATATCAATTTAGCCGAATTTTTAATAGCATGGTAAAATGGAGAGTGGCAAATTTTATTTTTGCGTAACAAATTAGCAACAAAAAAGACAAATTTTGAGTTTTTTTAAATTTTTTTTAATTTCAGATGCTAACTTTACGAACCTGGCGCCGCGCCGCACCGCACGCTCTTGCCACTTTGGATCCTGTGCTTTCTCTTCATCCTTCCTTTTCTCCGTCTCTTCCCCCTCTTCTTCCTCTTTCTAAACTCCAATCTTTCCTTCCCTTCCACGCCTTCTCCCTTCTCGTCCTCTTCATATTTCCCCTCTTCCTCGTCCTCCTCTTGTTGCTTATCCGACTCGTCGACTTCCACCTTGTTTCTTCTCCGTCTTTTACTCCTCCTCTTCCTCATTTTAACTCCTCTCTCTTGTTTTCTTCTCCTCTTCATCCATCCCCCTTTTCTGCTCCTCTTTTTCCTTTTTCTCTTTATCATTTTCACACCCTCCGTTCTTCTCCTTCTCTTCTTCCTCAGGTCCTCCTTCTTAATTCCTCTTCATCCCTTCCTCATCATCTTTCTTCTATTCATATTTCCCCTCTTCCTCTTCATTCTCTTCCTTCTCTTACTCTCCTTTCTTTTCCTTTTCCATTTCCTTTTATCTTTCCTCATCTCCTCTTTTCTTTCGGTTTTCCTCCTTCTCACTAACTTTCCCGTCAGCCCTCCATCGTAGCAACAGTTCTCAGCACCTCCGGAGGCACATATAGGGAAGCTTGGCTTGAGCCTAATTTCAAAATTCTGTCAGTGCTGCTACCTGTTTTATTGTTCACACTACGGAAACATATTCTGTGGCGACAGATTAAGAACCGGTTCAACTCAGGCCTAGCCGTATACATTCATGTGTAGAGTCGTTCCCATCATTGTCCCCCGTTGCCTACTGGTGTGATTCCCACTGTCTTCGATGCTCCAACACTTCCCCAGTTTCTCAATAATCTTCATCACCAATTCTATTTTATCGCTATACCTCGCACACATCTTAGCGCGTCGCTCTCCTATCTCACCTTCCTCTCGTCACCCAGCAACTCGACCCTTCGCCTTCCCGTGATCCACTTCTTTAAGCTGCCCCTAACCTTACAATGTCACGACACCGCTTCGGTCGACTTCAGTGCATTCAGAGCCACAGTATGAACACACTCTCATTGCAGCTGTTACGATGTTGTGCATGCATGAATTTCAGAATCCTTGTTGTTGGCTTCGTCTTCATTGTATTCATGTACACTGTCGCGCACCAACATCGTAATTACTCTCACCGTCCATGGCTTTATCACTTATCGCTTTTCAGTCTTCATCATACTCTCCATTTCCTTCCTCCATTTTCTTATCTTTATATGCAACTATATCTGCTTTACATCTTCCTCTTTTTCCTTATTCTATTCCTACCCTTCATCCCCTCATTCTCCTTCCCACCGTCTATGATGCCTCAATAACATATCTGTTTCCTTCACAGTGTAACTGACCGGGAGGTTCTGGGGATACAGTCCCGTATGCGGCAGATTGTCGACACCTAGCTACATAGCTCGGACGAATTAAATTGCTGTCTGGAGAAATCTTCAAGCAACCAGCTCGCGATATTCCCTTCCTCGATAATATACGACACAGGAACCGCTCGCGTTATTCCCTTCCTCGGTCTTGATCCCCTCTCCTTTTCTCCTCTCCCATTTGACTCGCACAGGTAAATGCCCTTGATTACTACACATGCCAGGAGACCAGTCGGGCGCTTAGAACTTCTGCCAAATGACACGCCCCAACACGCAAAATAATCAATTATCCTATTTCTCTTCTTATTCTCTTCCTTCGTTATTTTCACCCTTGTTATTCCTCTCCTCATGTCGTCGTTATTACCCCATCCCCTCCTCATCTCTTGTTCCACTTTTTTCTCCCCCTCTTCTCCTCCTACATGCTCCTCATATCCTTGTCCTGCTTCGTCTTCACTTCACCTCTCCCCTGACCTCTCACATTGTGACTCACTGTTTTTTTCTACCGATCTGGCATAGGCGTAGTTTTTTAGCCGCCGCCTTCGAAGACCCCCGTCCCCTCCTCGAGGCCACCGCCGCCGTCGCCTCCGGGGAAAGGAAGCAGACGGGCGCGCGAGCGACGGGGCCGAAGGTTTTCGGACCCGTTTCCGCTTCCCGTCCCGAATAGTGGCAGGGGCGCGCACTTTTAAGCGGCGCGTCGCTTTCTCATAAATCACTTCCCGCGGGCAGCTGCCCTCCGCGAGGCGCGCGCCCCCGATCGCCCCGGGCAGGGGGCGGAGACGGAACCCCTGAGCGCGGTTGGAGTCGTACGCTTCTGCAGTCGGTGGCATGTTTGATCTCGGGCGACACCTGCAGCGCCTCTGACCGGGAGGTCCTAGGTTCGAGTCCTGACGGCGGCAGGATTTTCGACACTAGCTTTTCACCTAGGTCGAATTCAGTCGCTGTCTGGAGGAGAATTCTAGCGGCCGGCTGTTCTGATCGGTAGTTTTCCGTGGTTTCTCCGATCACCAGGCGAATAACGGAGCAGTACCCTACCAAACGGGCCACAAACCGCGCGCGATCTTTCCTTCCCATTCCTTGTCCTATCATCTCCCCTTATACACACACACTAACATGCACTACACTACCACATATTCCGGGAGACCGGTCGGGAGCTTAGAGTTAGTTCCGACTGGGGCGGTGCCCCGCTGGTAGGAGAGTCTGGTTAGGGGGAAACCCCACGAGCCGACGGTAGGTCGGCACCGGATTTCGCCATCCAGCGGGGGATGATCACCACTGTTATGTATGGAAAACTGCAAGTTAACAATAACAAGATTTTTATTACAGTTTCGCTGTCGTTACAAAATGTTGTACCAAAATCCAAAAGAGAGAGAAACCAATATAACATAGCCGAGTCACCAGATGTTCCGTAGCAGTCCAAGTCCAAAGCCGAAGTCGCACAATTAATCAGTAGGAATCTCCTAGTACACTGCCGGGTCACAATCACAATACTCCACACTATGAACTCTCAAATTACACTCGGCACACTGTTCTGCCGCTACCCGGCGGCTGCCCGTTATATCTTCCTGCGCGCTGAAGACTAGCCTCCTCATAGAGGCTTCGCGCGCCGGCCGTTCCGTCCCCATTGGCCAGCTCCTTCTTTGCTCGGCTGCCCAGTTTACGCTCGCTGACGTCACAGCGCGCCGACTCTGCAGCGCGCTTTTTGGTGTGGCGGTCACCGCCGCAACAACCACCATCTCCGGAGGAAAAGCATGCACTACACTAACGGGACTAATGACCGTAGCAGTTGACGCGCCCGGAAACACGAAAAAATCAATCAATCAATCAATGAATCAATCAATCGGGCGACACCGCTCCAGAGCGCGCTCAGCCCACGTTTCGGACGATTTGGCGTGGTTTTCTCCAGGGCAGAAATGCTTGGTATTACGTCGGAAGCCATGCGGTCACGCGGTCATCGAATTCCTCTACAAACATTCGTGGTCAGACTGCTCGCTTCCCAACGCTGAGACCGCCGTTCACATCCCAGCGCAGCTTGTGTGTAATTTGTAGAGGATCAAACGGGTTCTCGGCAGGTTTCCCTGTCAGTTTCTCCTGCCTTTCATTCAACCATTACACAATCTTATTCAAACAATATCGTCACCGCTCATTAAAGTTTTCATTAAGACCGTACGTCCCAGCTAGCATCGAAAATGCTAAGTATTGAGGACCGTAGAAAAGATTTTACTGGGAGTTCCATCAACTATTGACGACCCCCACTACTTCTAAATGATATTAAAACAGTTTTCGGCTGAAATAATAAATCGTGGGGGGAGCAACGTACCGCATTGATATTATTTGTAACATACTTATTTCGGGAGATATTAAACATCTTTGCAATAGAAATACAACTATTTTGTTTTTAGCTACAATGGATAGACCATAAAGTGATGCTTTTTTGCTAATGTAAAAATAATAGAGGAAAAAGGTCCCTTTAGGTTACATGATTTGATTATATAAATTGTCAAAGAGACGATTTTGTTTTAACAGCATTTGCAGCGGTCTCCTTTGGGCTTTATTGTGAGGGAAGGGAGGAAGAGATAGCATGGGTGGTGGAGAAGTGAAAAAATGGAGAAACTGCAGCGATGCTGACAGGAAGAGCATAAAACATATATTGCCTACTTAAAAACTAAATGCTCAGTAGACTCGTCGGAAGCCAAGTAGTCAAACTATGCTTCCAGCCATTTCTTTAGTGACTGCGTAATTGCACATTGAATAAAAAAATATTTTTGCTCTTCCCAACTTATATATCAACACATTTAATAATATTATTTAATGAATTAACTAATAATATTTATCTCATCTTTTAAACATTATATACGATTAATTAGAACCCGTGACTTTACAAAATCCTGGATTGTGTTCCTAAATATCACCTCCTTAAATTTGGTTAGGACAGTGATTTGAACTCAAAATTGCTTACAAACATAATATTCATTGAACATTGCTATGTAAGGGAAAAATTATAAACTTTTTTTAAATATAAAGTTTTTTAAAGTGCAAAACTCCATCCTGAAAGTGCAGATTGTAAATTCGAGGGTAGTTTATTGCGATTTTTAAAAAAACTGGAGGATGGAGACGCAATTCTGGCTTCAGATTTAGTCTCACAACTTTTTCTTTTGTGTGCCTGTGTGAATTATGACAGAAAATTACTTCGTGGCATTCCCTGTGATACTAATGTACACCGTAGTCCAACGTTATAGGTCCTACGTAGCGTCCATATCGCACATTTTACTCGTATCCGGCTGCCATCAGAAAGAAAGCAAAAATAAAGAAAAGAAAAAATGTTTGATCGGTATTTGAAGCTACTAGTTCATTATAAATGCCAAATTGTATCTCGAGGATTATATAATATAGATTTAAGTAAAGTTATCTGTACAATAGTAGTTTCTAACTAAAGCTCATTGAACCCACAACTACATACACACTGTTCTGGCTCGAAGCCACTCGGATCTCACAGTTGAAAATGGAAAAACGGAGTCGTAATATCATCTCATTGTTTTCAAATGACTTGGTACGAACGTGAGTAGTTCACTTTCAATTGCAGTCGCCTATATCGTTCATCGCCGTGCATAACAAACAACGCTGCGGTAGGTGAACAAAGGAAATTCTCGAAAATGAAGGGTGGCTATTTACGCACGCTTGAATCTAATTGACACGCTGTACATATTTACCGCTGCTCATTGTACGTCCAGTCGCAGCGGATCGCGTGCGCTTCCTGTGTGCCGGCACTGCCATGGCAGTTATGTGTGCGAAGTACGAGTCAAAGAAAGGCAACCCCTTGGTCGACCAACCAGAGATTAGTAAATGTATGATGTTTATTATTCTTATTCTTATTCTTATTCTTCTTCTTCTTCTTCTTCTTCTTCTTATTATTATTATTATTATTATTATTATTATTATTCCTCTGGGATTGCTCATGGGCAGCGTACTAGCTTCCCGTGCTGTGGTTCCCGGGTTCGATTTCCGGTCGATGGAAAAATATAGTTGTAGCTTTCTTTTAAAAACATCCCAGTTTCTGTAGCTGTGTGACGAAGAAAAGCTCAAGCAGGCTGATCTTGCTAGTTACGGTGAAGGGAATACGTCATGTTCGCCTCACGCCGCTCTTACCCCCAAGCATGGGAATTTAACTTGGCCCAGGCAAGGGGGACACCAGTAGCTTGCCGGCAAAGTCGGACGACCGAGCCAATAACATTATTATTATTATTATTATTATTATTATTATTATTATTAAATATTATTATTAGAGCCCAGAAGTTCAGGCATTTATTTTGCCTAAAATAGACAGGCAAAAAGGCATTTATTCTTACTAAAGTAAACATGAAAATATTATTTATTCTAGCTAAAGTAGGGGAGCCAAAAGGCGTGTAAACAATGAAAAATAACATTCAGGAGGAATTATTGAAAAAAAAATAAAAATGATTCTAATTTTTGTTCTAACGCTAAAATTTACATTCGCTCTTAATGGTTAAGGAAACGATCTTCTCTTTGTAATCTTGATGCCACCTGATCATCCAGTATGATGGCTACGAATTTGTTTTATTCGCGACGTTGTCTCTGAAATGATATTGTGGACTCCCTTTTGAATCTTGAAAAGGCATCAGCGAAAACAGAATTATATTTTTCGTTCTTCACACTTGATTAATCGCCAGTTCTGAGAAGGGTATATCAAAATTCGAGGCCATTCTCAAAAGTAAGTTGGGATTGTTCGTGAGCGATTAAAGCCTGTCGGCATCAATGAAAAATTTTTATTACAGGCTCTGTTTCCACAGAAAGACAAAATACGAACTGTTTTCGTGTTGTCTAGGCTTGTAGGTATATATCCACGGATCCCCATGCTGGAGCCATGCGTGCTACGCAGTGATGTCAACTTCTGGTTTGCTCAGCTCATGGGGGTACCTTCCGTGCAGTGCTTTCCATTTCCATGGGGTTATCTTCTCTTAGCTTACAATGACTGGCTGATCAGATGGTTGAGCTCTTTTCAAGTTCAGAGGACTATAGGTATTATCAACTGCGCTCACTGCTTGCTAAAGTCTCTCGCAATGTTCCAGGAAGTAACTTCTGAGTGATGCAAATTGAGAGCTGTGTAGATTTATGAGATCTACAACAATTCGCCCTCCATGTGATCTTGGAAGGGTAAACGTTCAATACTTAAATGGGGATGATGTTTTTGGTGTTGAGTCATGGCGGTTCGAATTGTACTCGGAAGGTTGTCGGTATTGCTTGACCTCCAATGTATATGACTTGCATATGACCTCCAATAATATTGACTCTTCTGCACTTATGCAAATAGAATTTTATCTTGCTATCGTCAGTGAATTTCTCCGTCACGCTAATTAGTTGCCGCATACGATTGTCAGTGTCTGCATAGCACTTCAGATCATCCTTATAAAAAAGATGCGAGACACGAAGAAGAATTGAGTTCCCTTTTTAAGAGAAATGTCATGATTAGATGCATTTAATAGAGTATTATTATTTATTAGAGTATTATTAATTATTATTACTATTAACATTAATATGATAATCTCGATCTTCTACTAGAACAAAATTGTACTTCTAACGAACTCTCAATTTCTTGCATTATGCTCTAACCGAGCCGTTCTTCAGATAAACTTTCTCTAAATTGCCTTCACTTGGAGAAAATATAAGACGAAAACTACATAAATTTTCAAAACATTGTGATCTTATTTAAAGTTGAATTTTAAATAAGAGGTTTCCTTAACGAAAAATCTCTATCATCAATGTTGTAGTTTACAGAGACTTCACCAAACAAGGTGTAATAGGAAGTAAATTACAACATAGAGGAACAAGATTTATACATTTTTCGATATCAGGACTTCATAATACGAAATTTTTCACAAAAATCTTAACTTTGTTCTCCAGAATTACATTACTTTCTCTTCATTACGTAAGTAGTAAAATCACAAATTCATGTATTTATTTATTTAAGGTCAAAAACAGTTGAAAACTGTGTGTGACGTGCTACGAAGAGAAGTGAATTCAGTGCACGTTTTCATAATTCTGAGATCCCTACCCTAAGCCATATTCTACTTGAATTTTGAATACAGAAAGAAATGAGAGTTTTTTGCAAGGGTTGTTAACAAAAAGTATTCGCTCCGATGTAATTATAATATATTTTCAAGTTTAAATCAGCAATAAATGTGTGATCTTATCCCTCATAATGTCCTTCGTCAAGAAATAATACTTCCTGCCGCAACAACATGAGTCAATTTCAAAAAGGAACATGTATGTTGCCAGAATTTTGTACCATGGGTGTGACAATTATGTTACCGAAAGATGGAAATGCGTCTTGCCCCGAGAATTATGGACCTATGTATACTCACAATTTATAAAGACCTATGTATACTCCATTATTGCCACCAAACTCGAGCATCTGGAAGGAAATGAGCTGCTTTTGCCAGAACATGTTGCTTGACGGAAAGGATCTCGAGGATGCAAAGAATTATTGTTAATAGATAATATTGTATCCGGGCATGTAAAAAAGAAAACGCATAATTTTTAGTGGGCTGGATTGATTTCCAAAAGGCATTTGATTCCATTCCGCATTCTTGGTTGCAGTGAACCCTTCAATTCTACAAGGTTCACACCTCTACCATTTCCATTCCTACCATTTCTTACGACGTGTATTAACAGATGGTGAACAACAGTGCTTGTAATGAGAGGGAAATTGAGTTACCAGACAGATTTGCGAATTTGTAGAGGCATTTTTCAGGGAGATAGCCAAAGACCGCTCCGTTTTTGCCTAGCATTGAACCCTTTGAATAGGATGTTTAATGCCTCCGGCTATGGATATGCTTTGAAGAACCCCAAGAAGATCATTTTCCACCAATTATAAATGGAAGATCTCAAGCTCTATGCTAAAGGGCAAGAAAAACTTCGCAGCATGCTGACACTTGTTGAAAGCTTCAGCTCTGTATGGATCTTGGTTTGGAGAAGTGTGCAGTTGTTCACGCGAAGAGAGGTCGCGTCCAGAATACAGAGCATAAACC
Source organism: Teleogryllus occipitalis (assembly GCA_011170035.1). Lineage (NCBI taxonomy): Eukaryota > Metazoa > Arthropoda > Insecta > Orthoptera > Gryllidae > Teleogryllus > Teleogryllus occipitalis. The sequence goes on along the minus strand of BLKR01006773.1, from coordinate 8,059 downwards.
TCATTTGATGGAAGATTTCAGAATTCAAGAACTCTTCAATGGTGATGAATATAAGTATCGAACAAAAACCTGCAAGACCTGTATTAATTCAAGAAACAAATTTACAGGAAATAACACCTGGGCTCTTTCACCAGCATCAAATATATTTGGAGTTATCAAGTGTTCTGAGACATCTTTGCAACCTTTCCATAGAAAAGTCAGAACACTTCTATCAAAATATCGAATGCATCGTCCTCGAAGTTCCACCGAAAGGCACCACGGCGACCATGGAAACACCATGGAGGCCATGGTTTGTTAAGTCGTGGAGTTTTGTGCCGCCAGCAAGAAAAGCAGCTCAGAAATTATTTCATCCACAACGAATCCATGACGGACATCTGTAAACAATATCACGGCTATACCCCTCCGAAGCTTCTCCAGGAAGACCACAGTCCAAGTGTTCCGAAACCTGTAGACCGAATTCACCAGTGGAGATCAAAGGAATCACGTGGCCGATTTGCTACAGCGTTTCAATTTAACTCCATCGAATGGAAGAAATCAGCTAAATAGTTGAGAAACGCTGAGATTAGCATCGCTGATCATTCATTATCGGGTAATAACCACTAACAACTACAGGCGATATATTATGAAAGAAAACATCAATGACAAATGTCGTCTGTGTAAGAAGGCTGCCGAATCTACTCAACACATCTGCAGTGAGCGCTCTAAGTTGGCACAAACAGATTATTTACAACATCATAATATTCATTCACCAAGCTCTTGCGAAAAGATCGGACCTGATAAAGGAAAGCCTTATTAAAAATACCTAAATCTATTTTCATGTGTAAATCAGCAATAAAGTTGGGTTCCTATCCCTCATCATAAGTTTCCTCAAGGAATAATACTTCTTACCACGACAACATGGATAACGATAAATTGAATAACTATATTTCCCACTAAATTCTAGAAGACGTGCACAGATAATGAAGCTACATTTATATGAAACACGTTACATTTATATGACGCTACATGAAAATATGTTCCCAGCGTTCAGTAAGTCAGTTTTGACAAATATTACTGACTCCTAAATAAATTGGCAAGTCAATGGTAAGATTCAAAGCTGTTTATAACGTTCTATCGGGAAAAGTGGGATCTGCATTCTCCCCATATTCAACAACTGCATAAGTTCAAAATATTTTTCAGCGTCTTTCCGTAATATTGGAGATAGAGACTTTTTCCTTAATAAAATCTGTTCTTCAAAGACATCTTATAATAAGGTCATTTTTGAGAAAAATAGTTTTCGCGTAATTTTGTGAGATATTCGGACAAATTTTAAACATTTCTTTTTTCTCAAAAACGGGTCCGAATTTTTCTTGAAATTTTTTCCATGTATGTGTTAATGGACGATAAAAAATGGCATTAGTCTCGTTTCCGGCGAACTCTATTTTCGAAAATGTCAAAACCTCAGATTTGTAGAGATTTTTGTCTTAAATAAAATCTTTTCTAACAAATCAGATCTTTAAAAATTGGACGTTCCATTTGAGGTTTCACTGAATTGAGTGTCCCATAAAGATTATCAAATCTTTTTACGACGTGATTTCAATAGCTTTTACTCCTTCAATATGTTCAGAAAATGATTAATGGTGCAGTAATAGTGGAGTGTAAACAGTCAAAATATCGTTGCAAATACTGCTCATAAATATAAGTAAAATACAGGTCTACATATCTACCATCACATTGTAACTAGTTTTGTTTCTGTGAATTTTCCATTGTAGCCTGCCGTTTGTTATATATAAAATGAACTTCTTTGACATTCTTTTAATTAAATTACATATGTTGCAGAATGATAAAGGTACAGTTTTGAAAGAATCTATCCTAAGCACTTTTTCACGTTTCTTCATAAATTTACTACATGTTAACTCATGATCACCAGTTTCTGTCAAGAATTTGTTCATGTCTTCGATGGTTAAAATCCCCAATACAATGCCTCTTTAGATGATCTAAGGACTGTAGTCTTCAGAGAGGAGAGCCGAGGCTAAATAAACAGGGTTCCGACCGTAATAGGGTGTAAAGGAGGGCCGACGATGCGTGAAATTTCTTATAGGAATTATTGAATATTAATATCACATTTTCAACCATCGTCTCATGTTACTGGTGTTAAACAGTTCATAAACTATTCTTTCATGAACAGTAGCTAATACGCGTAATTGTTGTAAAATAAACAAACAACGCATTTCTACAGCGCTCATCACATGTTCAGGGATGCAATGAATTTACCGAAATCATCCACGAAAGTGTTCGATATCTGATTTGCAAGCCCTACCGTTCGTTAAGTATTACTGAACCTATATTTTATATATGTTATATTTATATTTATACACACACACACACACACACACACTTGGCTTTCCGGGAGACGCCGCGTCCTGGGCACAGGTGCAAACGTTTCGGCCGTCGTACAGTGATTTTCCTCGGAGCGCAATGCGCTTCGCCATGAGGAAGGTCGCAATGTGTCGCACTTGCACGTTACCCGAAATATTGCGCTGGACTCATAGTGCAGTTAGACTCGTGAAGTCATTAGCGTTATTTGTAGATAGCGAGTACACTGCAATTCTGACGGCTTGCTAACGGGCGCAGGTTCTGACGGCCTAGAATTGGAGGCGGTCGCAGGACAATGCGCGACGCATGGCTACCCAATTATGTACACCAATTCCGTCAATTCATAAATTTGCGTTTTCTTCGTTTGTCCAAGAAAAAGTTTTTTTTCCTTCAGCAATAGGACTTTTGGATATCGTTTACCAGATTCAATGGAACAACTGTGCTTTGAAGATTTATTGCAAGAGTATGTGTCTCGATGTTATACCACTGCATTTCCTGTGCGAACACGAATGTTCAAAGATCGTTAAAGAATTGGGCCACTGTTGCTCCGAATGAATTACGTACATGTTATATGATATTTTTCTTCTTCACTATCATCTGCCATTTGCAACCCTCTGGTGAATGAAAATCTTCCTTCTTTTCCTCCTTAAATTTCGATTACGTGCCTTCTTCATGCAGGAAGATCCTAGTTTGATCCCCATAATACGACATACACCGTTTTAACTGTTTTCTACACTTAATAAATAAATGAAATAGCAACATATGCTCTCTGCTCAACTCTCACTAGTAGCTGGAAGGATAGCTGAAAAAATTGGCATAACAAAACTTCATTTATGACGAGAAGAAAACGAAGGGGCTATCTCAGCACTTGTGCAAAAGGGATCAAGGGGAAATGGACGAAAAACTTGATCAAGATGAGGGTCATTGACCCAGAAGATTCACGTCGGAGGGATACAGGGTTCGCTCTCAGGTATTCCTTTCTTTCAACAGCCACCTTTCTTCTCCCCATCGTTCTTTTATAATACCCTCTTTTCTTCTTTCCCTTCTATTTCACTTCACTCGGCATCCAGAGATACGTTTTTTTAACGTATTTTGGGGAACATTCCTTCTAGTTCTCAATTCATCTGCATTAGCTATAGACTCATCTAGACGGGCAGTCAGAAGCTAACCCACTCCCGATCAATCGGCTCGGACAATGTCCTGTACCGAACTCTAGGGTGAGCGGGGGGATCCACGGCGGTGCAGCGCTGTGTTATTCCCCAACTATATCCCCGTGGCAAGCCCTATTCCCACACTATATCCCACTGTCCCCCTTGTTGGGATCCGTTGTGAGTGGGGACCAAGGGGGTGAATCTGATATCATCATCATGGATAACAAACAGTCCCCCTGCCCTCTTTCGTAGATTTGTAGGTGAAACTGTTAACTTTGATAGTTTCTTTTGCAAAGATTTTGATAGACCGTCGAAGTTCCTTTTCCTCGTTATCTCGTGTAGAAACGATGGCGAGACAATGAGCGTTAGTCCCATCAAACTGGCCAGAGCAATAGAAAAAGTTGGCATGTTTCAAGCGGTGGTTCGTCAGAGAAACGGCACAATCCTTTTCGAATGCCACCCTGACGAGCAAATAAATAAAATCTCAGATTTAAAGGAAATAGCTGGCCTCTAGGTGCATGTGTCTCCCCAACTGCCCTTCAACCTCTGCAAGGGTGTGGTGGACTTTGCGTCAGAAACGGAAGAAGTCCTGAAAACCTTCTTCCAATCTAATGGTGTGACTGTCATTTACAGGATCCAGCGGAGGGTGAATGGAGTACTCACCCCTACCTCAACGCTGATACTGACTTTCGACTGTCCATATATGTCACAGAAAATAGAATGTACTATTACAATCTCCGTGTCTAGCAGCATGTACCAAAGCCAGCAGTATATACCAAATCCTCTAAACTGCTTTAAATGTCACAGGTTTGGCCATACGCAGCTCCATTGCCTGAGCGCCATAGTCTGCATATACTCTGGAAGAGAGTCGTGCCCCGAGAGAGAACTGCCCCGCAAATTCAATGTGTGTAAACTGTTCAGGGAAGCACCCATCCAACTCGAACTACTGCCCCATCTTCTTGAAAGACAGGGAGATCCAGATGATCCTTGTCTCAGAGAAAGTGTCCTGTCCTGAAGCTCCATGTGGGTACCTGACGCGTAACCCAGTGGATATGGTTGACCCACAGTGTCCGAAGTTTCGCTGACACGGTGGGGCAACCGAATAAGAAATTAAATTCCGAAACCCTGACACTGAAATCTACCTCTGTGCACGATACTGCCAGTCAAGTGTCATTTGAAGACATCGGTGGAGATGCAGATACCAGACACCTTGTTCCATCTTAAACAGAGAAGGAAACGGAAACTAAATGTTCCTGAGAAACCGAGGCCGACAGGTCCTATTTCTCTAATCAGGTCAGGTCACCTGTATCAAAAGATCGTGGTCTTCCAACATATGCGGTTCTCTCTAGCAGTAGGTCGTCTCTGCAGGGAACGAGGAGGCCCACATGAACTCGTGCATTACTCAACAGAGAAGGAAAAAGATCAAGAAACACGACATAACTTCCCTAAAAGCAAAGAAACTTAACACCTAGGAATTACGGCTCTCCTTTCGTGGAACCTCAACGGTTTTTTGTTCTCGTTTAGACGAATTAGAGCTGATATTGTCTCTCCATAGACCCGAAGTTATCTGCCTGCAGAAAACACATCTCCTTCCTGAGCACTTCCTCTCTCTTCGTGGCTTTTATTGTTAAAAGCAAGACATTGATGATGGCCTCCGTGCCCATCGTGGAGTCGCTACACTTTTCACGGACTCCCTGGTGTCTAAAGAAATATACGTACGAATCACTCTTCAGATATCTTGCGTTCGTGTGAACTTCCACACTATTTCTATCACTATTTGCAACGTCTATATCCCGCCTGAACAAGTCGTGTCATAAGAAGAACTGGAAGATGTGTTTTCTGTGTATGATGCTTCATGATTGATACTTCTTGCATGATACTTCATGTATGATACTCCATGTAAAGTATCCTTAAAGATTATTTATTAAAGATATTTTTCGAACTCGCAGTGTCTGGAGTTCGTTCAGCTCGATCAGTGTATATTCCTTTTGGGTAAATCCTGCGTACGTTTTAGGAGCTAGTTTTTCAAGAATGGAATGAGATAAGTAAACTTTACATATGTAGTAAAGGCCTACATTCTAATATACCTAACATTATAATAAAACTAATTTGGGTAATGAAAAACTACGTACACACGAATGGACGGACGGATGAACGGACGAACGGACAAACGGACGAACGAACGGCCATCAGATGATCTGAAAACAAAAACGAAACGTTCTATATCTGAGCCCCACCCCCAACGTCATCATCGCAAAATCACGACATCGATTTTTTGCAGCTTCGCATCATTTTCTCTATACTTTTTATATACTCAGAATATACTGGTATTTGTGAAAATAAAAACCCTCCCCAACATAATCACCATCGCCGTAAGCTAACCGTAATCATATCACTCTCATCTCCAACACGCCGCCCACAATTGTCTATTCAAACAGTCCAATCCACCAAAGCTGCTCTCCTCCATATGCAAACCAGTGGCACATTTGCTGCGCTCCGCTCCGGCATTCGCACCACCATGTTAACACATCTGAGGGCGCTATCTGCATACGAAGATATTAGGGAAGCTCGCCTATTTGTGTATTTATTTATTTATTTAAGGCGGACGGTGTCTTTTCAAAAGAGTCCTCCCCGCCGTCCTCCCCACGCAAAAGGCTCCTTTTTTTATTTTCCTGATTTTATGCGTTCGGTGGTTTTATGCGATCGTTAAAGTCGTTATCGGCTCTGATGTATTTTAAACAGGACGATGGGCCCCTTGCGACGGCGACGAAGGGGGGGAACAGGCTGGGGGAGGGTGGAGGGCGGGGCTGGTGATGGTGGGGGGTCTTATCTCTTTTAGACTCACGCTGCTGCCGGGATCAGCACTTTTCAGGGGCGGAGGCGGCGGGGGCGGAGGCGGCGGGGGCGGTGGCAACGAGACGGATGCATCGAAGGGGGCGGGGCGCATTTCATGTCGATTTTCAGAACCGCCGTTACAACTCTTATAATTCGCAATGTGGCGACAGCATTCGACACTGTTGTTTTACCGCCGACGTCCGCCGTCGAGCTCCGATTACTTGTTTCTCGTCTCCTCCCACCACTCCCCGCCACTTGCCCCTCCCGAAGCCGCCGACGTCTTTAAACAGCCATGAACAGACACTTGTGCCGGTCGTCTGGCGCCGCGGAGATCTTGTATTTATTTGTTAAAAACTATTAACCTCGTTGCATGCCATTAAGGACGAAGATCGCGTAAAGAGCTGGGAATGGCCGGGCGGTAACGACGGGCTCCCCCGCAAGCGGGTTAACGCAAACAGACGCTTCTTTTTCTCGTCGCGGACACAGAGATGGCGAGGACGTTAACGGGGCCGTGGTGGGGGGTGAGAGGGGGCAGGGAAGAACGCTGGCGGTCGCAAGGCATTTGCAACGGAAGAAACGATGCAGATTGTTGCAAGCGTCGGGTTGGAATGCGGAGGAGTTATCTCAATTCCTCTATACGGTTTTGTGTACGCTCATTGGGAAAGCATTTGGCGAAGAAACGAGTGTAAGGAATGTAATGAAACTTACTGTAACAAAGTAGCTGGAAATACTCGGGCGGCGTGCGCACGATATTACGTATTGGTAAGGGTACAAGAGCGTACAAAAAATAATAATAAATTATTTTCTTATTAGTATACATCTACTGCCTCTTCCACAAATATTTCACTATTTGACGTACTCATCAAGAAAATTTTAATATGTCATACCTTCAGATACACATTCAATTCGCGATTATTTGCTTAAGATTCTTCCGTACATCGTCGCTCTACCTGACTTCTCTTTGATGTGGATGGTCTCTAAAGAATTTTATCCTTTGGTTTCTTCTCATTCGACCATATCAATTGTACCATAAATAAATCTAATGACTTATCACATTATTTTTTCTTTATCGAGTTGTCGAGTTCATTGTTTAGAAAAAATGAGTTCAAACTCTATGAAGACTGTTATTTAATACATGACTAAAAGGTTTATCGACCCCTTACAATGAAATTTCCCTTAAGGATAAAATTTGAAATATTTTCTGGCTAATTTATTAAACATTTTTAATTAATTGAGAACGTTATTTAAAGCTAACCTAGTGAATAATTTCAAGATCGGGAAAGGAACTCAACATTTTAACGAATCTCAACGTGAACAAAGTACTCTGATAATGGAATAACCAGAAAGTTTTTTTCACTCATGTTCACAAAGTACTTACTTTAAGCCTCATTTTGAATAATTATAATAATGTTGAATTATTATAACTGAAAAGTTTCAACCTTGTACTTTTAAAACTTTCATGATCGTGTGTCGGATGCCTGCAATTTCTTTTTAAATTAGAAGTCCCAAAGTATGTTTTAAAATATACAGAATCCAAAGAAAATGTTCACAAGCCTCTGCCAGTCTACAAAGTACCACAGTTCCAGTACACGTAGTTTAGGAGATTTAGCTACTAATTATTCAATTATTGTACAGTAGATGCTTTATTTCAGAATTACCATTTTATATATATATATATATATATATATATATATATATATATATATATATATATATAT
>BLKR01006772.1:0-50403 GCA_011170035.1 Teleogryllus occipitalis | reverse complement strand
AGTTTGCGGGTTCGAACCCGATCGAAGCCGTGGATTTTTAAGGGCGAAAAAATCCTTCGCACGCCTTCCTTCGGAGGGGAAGTAAAGCCGGCTGTCCCATGTTAGTAGATTTACTGCATGTAAAAGATCCTCAAGCCTAAAAGAAGCCTCTGAGCAAAATTGAGATCCGCCTGTTTCGTCGCCCAAGATAATACCTCCTTTCTCCGCTAGGTGGTGAAAGGGGCGTAGCGAAATTTGCGTGGTTAGACGGAAGGGCGGGCGTGATGGCCCGAGTCTCGCCACGTAAAATAAGGCATTAACTAACTAACTAACTAACTATTAGGTTGGTGCCGAATCTCGCCATCCAGCGGGGCAAATCACCGCCCCTGCCTGCGATAAAACATGCACTACACTTACGGAACTAATGATCTTAGCAGTTGACGTGCCCGGAATGATCTATCAATGAATCGTTCCTCTACGCCTCACCTCACCCTTTCCACATCTCGCACACCTTTTTGCTCCGCGAAGTTCTCTTCTTTATTCCTTGATCAAATTTCCTTTGTTCGTGTTGCTCGACTCGCTCCTTCCCTCTGATTGGTTCGTGCAATCTTTGCATCTTATGTCCGTGTCTCTTTCGGTTTTTTTTAGAGTCGCGTTCTAGTAATTAATTAGCCTTTGTAAAGTGCCAAGAAATTCCTCGGTTTCTAGGTGAATTTTCTTTTAAGTGTCGATTTACGTTGCGCCATTTTGTATGTACTCCCCTTGCCACTGGCGAGGTTTTCCGAGATGCGACCCATTTGTGTTTTATCTTCTACCTGCTTGCCTGGGCGGCCTATCGCTTGTTTGCTAGCATTAGTTCCCGTCATTGCAGCAATTTCCCATTAAAGCAGCGTGAGGCGCCAGCTACTCAATTACCTTTTTTGTGCGGATCCATTCTCCTGGTACGACCGATCGTCACAAGTTATCTATTAGCAGCTTTCACTATCTAGTTTGAGCTGGAAAAAAACTCTTTCCTACCCTATTACATTTTCTTTCCAGGCAGGAATCACTTCCCAGTTAAAAAATGTTGAAATGTAATGTCAAATGGAGGTCCATTTTAAGGGAAAAGTAATGAATAGGGGGCGGATTTTGCTAACCTAAGACAGTGCCTAAAAAGTCAATAAATGCTCTGAAAATGTTTTAAAATGCATTAAGAGCAAAGAAAAATGATGTAAATTCTCATCAAAATCAGTTTGGATGAACAACTCAAGCTGTTGTTGTTACTGATGTTACTGTTTTAATCGAGGGTTCTTCTGTTTGTTCAAGTGAACTCAGCTATCAAAATTTTGATTTGGACTGTTCTTTTACAGAAAATATGTCTTTGCTTGTCTCTAAATCGGCTGAACCGTCAATGACGCTGACAGGTGTCACAGCCACCTAGATTACATTTTCACAGTGGCTGACGTAACAACTTCTGAACGAAGAAATCGTATAGGCTACCAGGTATATATACTCAGAAATTCTGTGAAGAACATTTACTGCACCTCGTAAATATTATTTTAAAATGATATTCCCCATCGATGAAATCACAAAAAATGCATTAAAATGACGGAAAAAGAAAAAATAATATAAAATTAATTTCTGCACTAAACGGCATTTTCTGAATTGAAACAAAAAAATTGACATTTCATTAAAATCCAACCCCCGTAAATGAATTTCACTTTGAATCGTTAAAGAGTGAGAATACAATGGTCCTTCTGTAATACGACGACGCCGGAGCCATCCTGGTCTGTGTAGTGCTTGGCTGCATCGTGATGAGCTCCAGTGCATCTGACAACTATTTGTTGAATTCGGCGGGAGATAGAAAGCGCTAAACTGACTTCAGTTGTTCCTGTCTGTTGGAAATGGTCGCTGTTTCGGAAGTGCGTTAGTGAGCAGAACAGCCAATGCAGCCAGTAATTTCGGGTGGTTCTTTCAATTTTTTTAGAAAATGTTATTTCGTCAAAATGAATGAATTCAACTCTCAATACACGCCCGTAATATATTAAAATACTACAACGGTCATATATTACTCCTTGGAGTAATCGTGAATATACCGGGATCCAGATTTATTCGCACTAAATTGGAAACACGAGTTGTGATGGGTGCCAGCAACGTTGCTGCCACATATTTTGAAATTTGACACGCTACATGATGACACGATACATCAATTTTTATTTTCTCGTATACGTACGTATATATTTACGTATATACGTACTATAGATACAGTTATGTAATGCTGCGCGAAAAAGCGGCGCATTTTCGGCACAAAAAAATTCATTGTCGGGCCCTGATAACAAAAAGGTAGATAAATCCAGTTGCTAAATTAAGAAAAAAAGTCCACTAACACGTGCTGTAGCCAGAATTCCTGTTTTGCGGGTCTTTGATGCCGAAAAACAAATTGAAAGCAAAACGTCTGCCCGTCCGTCCGTCTGTCCGTCCGTCCGTCTGTCCGTCCGTCCGTCTGTCGTATGTGAACAAACCTAGCGCCTAAACCGTGCATAATATTTTTTCCAAATTGAAGAAGCTCCTGTCGTTTTAGGCTGAAGCTCTGCAATTTTGAAAAATATTCATTAATTTTTGGGGGGACTTTATATGAAGCACTAGCAACATTTTCAAAATTTTCTCGAAAAAGGTTCCAAATTTTTTCTTTAAATTCCTTGCAAAAATAGAGTTAAATACACTTATGAAGGGGGCATAGGTCCGGTTTTCAAGATTAACTCTGAATTTTCGGAAATTGTAAAAGTATGATTTTTTTCGGCAATGTCTTACATCTACAATATTGAAGATAGAGACATTTCCTTCAAATACAATTTGTTGTCCATAAATAGTTCTTTCGTTAAGGTCATGTAAATTTTGTAGTAATTTTTAGTAGTTTTCGTGCAATAGTGCGTGCAATATTTGCAAATTTAAAAAATTACAAAAAGTCATTTTCTCGAAAACGGCTCCAAATTTTTTTAAAATTTTTGATTCGGATTCCGATCATTCGGCCGAAAACAATTCCTCCAAGTTGCGCCCCAGCACGGTACAGAATAGGGAAAAAATATGTGTACGATTTCTTGGGAGAAAATAGTTCATTCTGGATTATGATTAAGGTTAAATAACTTTTTTTCATTCCCTTGTTCGTCACCAGATGGTGCATACAGTGCTGTCTTTTGGTGCTGGTTAGTCTGGTTACCTGCATTTTAGGTCACGCTTTCTTATCGAGTTGACACGATCACTTATTCATGGAAAAAGTATATTTCATCAAAAAGATATAAAATCAGAAAATTCTCGGACACAATAATATTTTATTTATCAATATTCAATACACATTAATATTTAATTCTATATCGATAAAATAAGTGTATAAACTCAGTTTTTACTTTCTCGTATACGTACGTATATATGAAGTAATATACGTAGTATAGAGAAAGTTATGAAATGCTGCGGGAAATCGATTTCAAGATTTCAACCGAAATACACGTTTTGGGGTCCCCTGATACCGAAAAAGTGTTGTTTTTTTTTCAAAACAACCGTCCGTCCGTCCGTCTGTCTGTCTGTTCGTCCGTCTATGAACACTACTAGTGCCTAAACCAGAGGAACCTGCGGCTCGCGAGCTAGCTTTATGGAAGCTACCTCTACCCTTGTCTTTTATTTTGAGCTTTTCTGAAATCCCAATACTATGAAATTCCATCCCTCATAATTGTTCTATAAGACAGTCACACAAACCACTAACTTCACTTGAGAGAAGCGTAACTTACGAACGACCAGAGAAGGACTGTTCACCGCAATGTTTCGCGGTGCCTACCTACAGTCCTAACGCGCAACCTCACCTCTCCTCGCCCTTGAAACATGCGGCGCCAAAAGTGTGAGGTGCGAGAAGCGAGGAATGATATCCGAGAAGTGGAGCATAGGGAACAAGATCCGACATACGAGGTGGGAGATGCGAGTTTCGAGGTGCAAGTTGCGAGATTCAAGAAGCGTGTTGTAAGATGAGAAATGCGAGTTGCGAGATGCGAGTTGCGAGATGCGAGTTGCGAGATGCGAGTTGCGAGATGCGAGATGCGAGATGCGAGTTGCGAGATGTGAGATGCGAGTTGCGAGATGCGAGATGCGAGATGCGAGTTGCGAGATGCGAGTTGCGAGATGCGAGTTGCGAGATGCGAGTTGCGAGATGCGAGTTGCGAGATGCGAGTTGCGAGTTGCGAGTTGCGAGATGCGAGTTGCGAGTTGCGAGATGCGAGTTGCGAGATGCGAGATGCGAGTTGCGAGATGCGAGTTGCGAGATATGAGTTGCGAGATGCGAGTTGCGAGATGCAAGTTGCGAGATGCGAGTTGCGATATGCGAGTTGCGAGATGCGAGTTGCGAGATGCGAGTTGCGAGATGCGAGTTGCGAGATGCGAGATGCGAGATGCGAGATGCGAGATGCGAGTTGCGAGTTGCGAGATGCGAGTTGCGAGATGCGAGCGATGGGTGCGCGGTGCGCAGGCTGCGTCCGACGGCCGCGGAGCAGCGCGAGGCGCTGGCGTCGGCGCTGGCGTCTGCGCTGTGGCGGTGCGCGTCGGAGCGCGGGCGCGCGCGCGTGGCGCTGCCGCTGGCGGCCGAGGAGCGCGCGCCCTGGGCGCCCTCCGCCGCGCTGCTGCCCGACGGCGTCACCGAGCGCCTCATCGTCTTCGACGCCGCCTCCCTCGACGACCTGCGCCTGCTGCTGCGCCGCTTCCTCTACGTGGTGCGTTCTTTCTTTCCTTCTTTCTTTCTTTCCTTCTTTCTTTCTTTCCTTCCTTCTTTCTTTCTTTCTTTCTTTCTTTCTTTCTTTCCTTCTTTCTTTCTTTCCTTCTTTCTTTCCTTCTTTCTTTCCTTCTTTCCTTCTTTCTTTCTTTCCTTCTTTCTTTCCTTCTTTCCTTCTTTCTTTCCTTCTTTCTTTCCTTCTTTCTATCTTTCTTCTCACCTTTCCATATTTATTTATTTATTTATTTATTTATATATTTATTTATTCATTCATTCGTTCGTTCGTTCGTTCGTTCAATCATTCCTTTTTACTTTCTCGCCTACTACGTACTTACGTAAGAAAGATACATTATTGTAATGCTTCAGCGAAAAGGGGAGATTTTTCAACAGAAAAAGTCATTTAGTGGGGCCCTGATACTGTACATAATTCTTGCTTCTGTATATAGTAAATTACCCTCTCTTTAAAAAGTTGTGAAGATAGAATCTGCGTTTTGTGGGTGCGAAAAATTGGCTTAAAGCAAAACATCTTTTCGTCCGTCTGTGGACATTGCCGCCTAAATCCATGGCAGTTTTTTTTAAAATTGACCCTTTTTGATCTATCAGGCCAAGATCAAGGCCCTGGGAATTTGAAACGGACATTTTGATTTTTGGGGAGGCCATACATAAAGGCTCAATTACATTTTCAAATATTCTCAAAAATGACTCCGAAGGTTTGGAATTTTTTGCGAATAGACCAAACTACGTATTTATAAATATGCGCTGATCCTATTTTCGTTGAATTTTTTAAATCTTCGAAAATTGCAAAAGTTAAAAATTTTTTCGACGTCTTCTTGCAACTACAATTTTAAAAATAAAGATTTTTTTCTTAATAAAAACTTGAAATCTTGAAATTAAATTCGTTAAATGACATCATGTACTTTTCTCTTTTCAAAATATGGCTTTGATCACTTTAACTCTCCTTTTGAAGCGTTCAGAAAATTTTTGTGATCTCTCACCATTCCTTCCTTTCGTCTCTCTTTCGTTCTTTCTTTCCCTTTCCTCATTACTTACTTTTCTTTCCGTCTCTTGCTTCCACCCAAGCGCCAAAATACAAATCTCCTCCATTCGTATTTCTTTAAATGGATCTATCCTGCAGAAAATATGATTAGAATGCCGTCGCATTTCATGTTGGTTTCGGTCTATTATTTTAATAATTCTGTGTTGTTTATAATTTTTAGCCATGATGAACTTTTATATGATAGATGTACATTGTATATTAAGTATACCAGTGGACCCTTCGAAGCAATACTAAAAGAATGTCTTGAATATTCTCTTCTTCCTACATTCCATACTATATAATTGCCAGTCTTGTATTGTCAAGAGAACTTGAAGGCAGAAAACAACTTTCAATGTAAAATAACTTTCCTAAACTTTTGGATCCTGTCTCGAGTCAGTTACGACGAGAAATCAATACTTACAAACCTCATTATGAGAACTGGACGGTAAGAGAGTGCCAACGAAGTTATTTCGGTAAGATCATAACTTCCTTGTTAAGAAAAGAGTAATCTACGAAAACTTATAAAATTTACCTCCATAAATACACCCAGTTATGTTTTACGCTTGAGATATTTGCTATATAATAGAGCACGATATTTCTAAAAATATGTTTAAAAAGCTTTATTTTCGTGATGAAATATGAAGTCCTAAAGTACGGCGTACGTGGTTCCAGAATATTTTTTTCAATATTATTTTACAATAAGGATATCAAGGATTATCAAGAACATTTTTAATAATATTGATATTACTAAAATATAGTTATTTGTACATCATTTACAACAAATGGTTATGTTTGGCTGTTTCGCCAGAGATTCACACGAGTCTTGTACAATCAGTTTCAGGAGGAGGCAGGCCCTGGCTGCCTCTGCCTATTGTACAGCGCGGTTCTCACGCGTGGAATTGACAGGTGAGCAGACACACATACAATCATTTTTATTGAGTTGACAAAATCGTATTAAGATTAATAGTACGCCCCATAGTGTAAATGTACTATAGATGTTCTTGATTGCAAAATTATTGAAGTTGTCTTATGTCATTTTTTCAGAGTACTAGTTACATTAACAAGGATAATGTTTTCACTTCCATAGAATTGAGAATATCTGGAAGGATTATAAGATTTTTTCTTGTAATTCAAAATGCAAGTTTTATTTTAAAAAATTGTAATGAATGTTTTCTACATGTTGTAATGTTTGTTCAATATATACCTAAGAAACTAATAAGATGAAATTAGAGACGCATTCTTAGCTTCCAATTCTCATTATATTATGGAAAAGGAGAAATTTTCTTGCTAATTTTTGTAGATACCTTTATCATCTAAAATACGTAGTATTATCGCGCATACGTAATTAATTTTGTGTGATCATGTTGTAATTGAAGAGCTTATTTTCAAAGTGACGTACTATCTCCATTTCCGTTTTTTTACTTTCTTGCTACAGAGTAGAGAGAAAGTTATGTAATGCTGCCCAAAAAACGGCAAATTTTTGGCAGAAAACCTCTTATTACAGGGTCCTAGTTAAGTAAAAGTGGACAAAACCAGTTGCTAAATTTAGAAAAAATATCATCAGATACCGAAAAATCGAATGACGGCAAAACGTCCGTTCACCTGTCAATGTAAGTTTGTCTGTTCGTCTGTGAACAACGCTTGCGGCTAAACCGTTCAGCCGATTTTGTCCTAAATTGATATTCCCCGATCGTACTGGCTGATGTCGTGGCTCCTTCAATTTGAAACCGATATTTCAATTTTGGGGGATACTTTACAAGAAGCCTCTGGAACATTTTCCAATTTTTCAAAAATTTCCTACAACTAAAATGTTAAAGATAGAGATTTTTTCTCGAAATGGAATCTGTTCCTTATAGATAGATTTTGAAATAAGGTCCTATACAATTTTTCGAAAATTTGATTACGTTTCGTGTAATTTTGCATGACAATACTGGAGAGCCATGAGGCCTGCTCTTCCTTCTGACCACGCAAATTTCGTTACGCTCCTTTCAACCACTAGGGGAGAAAGAAGGTATTACTTGGGCGACGAAACAGGCCATTTGAATTTAGCTCAGAGGCATCATTTAGGCTTGAGGATCTTTTACATGCAGTAAATCTACTAAATTGGGACAGCCGGCTTTACTTCCCCTCCGAAGGAAGGCGTACGAAGGATTTTTTCGCCCTTAAAAATCCACGACTTCGATCGGGCTTGAACACGCGAACTTGGGTATAACAGTCCGATACGCTTACCGCTACACCATTGCCGCCGCAAATCGCCAAATATCGTTGAATAGTACCAAGAACTATAATGTGAATAGTTTCTGTCCCTGAAAACTTTTGTATTGGTGATACATCACTTCGGAAATAAGCACTTCAGTTATTTGAATTCAATTTTTTTCTTTCAATTCATGTTGTTAATATTAATGTATACAAATTTTTCTTCCATATTTACCTAATTTTTGGAACTCCTGGAGTGATTACTCTCAAATCTTAGATAAACTCTAAGAAACCCTGGAAAGGAGGGTGTCCGCGACTTCCCGAAAATTACGTTCCCTAAATTTTGTGTAACATTGCATTAACTACGAGGTCATTAGCGATCATTTTTATTAACGTTAGGGATATTTGTATACTGAATGGAGTGATACGGTGATGATGAGGGCTTAAAGGACGAACATCAGTACAGCCGTGTCCTAGGCGGGACTCGAACCCACGATCCTTGGGCCGGAGATCGCGACGGCTCTACTGCCTTAGCGATCTCCTCCACCCGAATCGGCTCCTTAAATTTTGTGACATTCCAAAATTTGCGTTACTGGAAACTCACCGTGTGGGATAACATTGCAGGGTGACTGCATTATTTGAGTGAGGTGGTGTGTTTCTGTATTAAAAGATTACAGTCGCTCGGGGTGAATACCAGGCTGCCGCGTAGCGCGCAAACGTTTGGAGCAATGCTATTCAACTCAACTTGTTTTTAACTTCCGTCTATGAATTTATAATTCGTCAAACAAAATTTGCCACATCTCTGTGTCTACTTTCATATTTCATTTATCTTTTTAAAAGCTGCATTTAAATTATACTTGGTTTCTACTAACTACTTACAACTTAAATATATTTTTACATTTGTATATAATATTATGTTTGGTCTTTGTATGCATCTGACATGTGGTTAGGCGGAAGAGCGGGCCTGATGGCCCGAGCCTCGCCATATCAATAAAGGCATAAAGGCATTATTTCTAGGCGTTGCCATGCGAGGCGCGGCCAGTCTGATTGGAGAGGTGGCGGGCGCAGCGGGCAACGGGGGCGGGGCGGAGGGAATGAGCGGTACATGGATAAATACCATAAAAGTCTCAGATTACTTCGTCGCTAACTTTTTTTGTTGTTGTTGCTCGTTCCTAGAGTTGATAAGTCGTTCATTATTTGTCTCGCGAATGAAGAATGCTACAGGGGAACACTCTAGTAGCGGTATGAGGAAAGGAGTGGAGCGTTGCTGAATGGGGCGGATTCTCGTCGAATCTCGCACGTTCTTTCGATTTCTGTTCCTGGAACGAGACGAGTAAGAAGCTTTGACAACAACACCAAAAGACTCGAAACAGTGCTTTTTAGGCAAGAGCCGTATCCGTAATCCGTAAAATTAAGTGCACAAAATTCACAATAGACGTTCGGCACAATAGAGTGGAATTAACTGGCCGACTTGCTAGTGAGTGCTGCTAACAGCATGCTGAAGAGAGATTATTTCTAAACAAGAGCTGCGAAAAGTGATCTGTAACTAAGTATATAAACACTAAAGACAATTTAAAAGAGGTATGAATGAGCCTCGAAGCGAAATTCTGAATTCTTTTTTCAAAATGAAACAAAATTTTTGAAATTGAAGCTTAGTTAAACGAAAACATGTCAAAAAATCAAACTTACTTTTATGTGAGTGGCTTTGCTGTCAAACCTCGAATTGTCCTGGTAAACGAAGACTAACTATTCACGAGATTTGGGTAATGTCTGAAGTACAAATAGACTAAAACACATTTTGATCTTTACCCGGGAGCATGGATGGAGACTATCGGCGCAGAAATAGTTCATTAATCTATTTCTGCCGACTCCCCCTACCCCCTCCATCCCCCACCGAAAATATATATGAATATCCCCTCCATCCCCCACCGAAATATACATGATTACAAAACATATTTTTTTCAAATTGTTATGTTTTTCATTAAATTGACATAAAATTGTTATCACGTTGATTTTATGTAACTGTAGCAGTTCAAGCTCATGCGCTGCTCTTTGAATGTTTTTTATAAAAACTCATTTAACAATTTTTGCGAATCGATTGTCGGTCATGTCGCTATAAACATGTAAAATCGTAATGTACTGTAGAGCCAATTTTGCATCATAGTTGATCGCATATACGTCCTATCGTTTTGAGTCTTCGCAATAGTCTAGTTAATTTCTGGAATTTGACGTTTATGAAATATTTCTCTAACCCCAAATTCCGAGCGGATATTTTACCCACTCAGATTTTTTCTCGTGGGTATAGCTACCCTCCATACCCACATTATCCGCCGGGCCTGCCTCGGGAAGTCCTCGGTAAATCCGTCGGAACCTTCCGATCTGTAAGTGAAGTCGTAGGTTTGCTTGGTCAGTCATGTGAATGATCTTGGCTGTCTGGGTGACGCCGCGTCGCCTGCTGTGTTGCCGACGTTTCGACCATCTTACCGTGGTGTTCCTCAGGGCTGGTCTGGTGTTCCTCACGACTTTTTAGTCATTCTCAGTCCTGCCGCTAGAGTCGCTTGATCTGCAGCACTGCTTGATGCGGTCGCGATCATGCGACATATTGCGGCTGGACCAAGAAAGACGCAAAAAGTGGTGCCGAATTCCATCGTGGAGATACTACCCTAAGCCGCCACGTTAGAAAAACCCAAGTATACTAGCAACTACTAGGCAGACCAGCCATTAGTTACTCGGAAGACCAGCCCTGAGGAACACCACGATAAGGTGGACCGGGAGCAGTAGCTCAGTGCATCAACTGATGTCACTCCAGCGCCTCTGACCGGGAGGTCCTAGATTCGAGTCCTGACGGCGGCAGGATTTTCAACACTAGCTTTTCAGCTAGGTCGAATTCAGTCGCTGTCTGGAGGAGAATTCTAGCGGCCGGCTGCTCTGATCGGTAGTTTTCTGTGGTTTCTCTGATCAACACCAGGCGAATGCCGGAGCAGTACCCTACCAAACGGGCCACGGACCGCGCGCGATCTGTCCTTCCTCTTCCTTGTCCTATCCTCTCCCTTACACACACACTTACACTAACATGCACTACACTACCACATATTCCGGGAGACCGGTCGGGAGCTTAGAGCTTGTCCCGGCTGGGGCGGTGCCCCGCTGGTGGGAGAGTCCTGGTTAGGGGAAAACCCAACTAGCTGACGGTAGGTCGGCACGGGATCTCGCCATCCAGCGGGGGAAGATCACTGCCATCTCCGGAGAAAAAACATGCACTACACTAACGCGACTAATGACTAAAGCAGTTGACGCGCCCGGAAACACGAAAAAATCAATCAATCAATCAACGATAAGATGGTTGAAACGTCGGCAACCTTCGGCGCGGCGACACCCGGACAGCCAAGATCATTTCCCTTCCGTTGTGCAGGGTGGTGAAGGACCTGGACGGCGCGCAGGAGTCGCTGGTGGGGTCGGAGGACGAGGGCTCGCCCTGCCTGGTGACGCTGCTGCTGACGGGCCGCGCCACGCCCTACCTGCACAACGGCGTCGTCTACGTCGGCGACGAGGACCACTACGTGAGTGCTGCGGACAATTCTTGCGGCCGGATGCGCTGCTCGGGAGGTTGCCTGGTTTCTCCGATCTACCCAAAACAACGCGCCACGGACTGCGGGCGATCTTTCTTTCCTTGCCCTCCCTTCCCACACGCACGAACACATACACACACGCACACTTACATGCAGGGCGGTCTTGTACACGCCGCCGCCCTGGACGCCATTAATTTTGCCGTGGACGCCACCCTGGACGCTATTATCCTTGAGAATTTATGTTACTTATAAAAAAAGAGATTATTTGCGTATATATATATATATATATATATATATATATATATATATATATAATATTAATGAAAATATAATTAAGTTATATTTTATATAATTAAGTTATATTTTATTTCTTTGTATACATTTATTGTGTGTTCTTAAATTTTATTCTTGATAAAATTAATTATATTAATTTTAACGATTGCTAGAAAACTATCATCGATACCAGTGACAAACTTTGAAAGCATGTGTTACTAGATAGTATTTTATATTTAATGGCATAAATTCAGATATTTACTATATACTTCACGTAACTTAATCTTTTGCAAAACGTTCAAATGAATAATGACTTAACAATATATTATTATTAGAAATATGATTATTGTTGATTTATTCTCCCTATACTGATTGGGAATAATATTTTCTAATAATTTTTTAATTATTAAAAAATGTACATCGTGATTAATGCCATGGCTAATGCCGTTTCTTTTGAAGCTAAAACTAATACCGAAAATGATTTCTCACTCTTTCATAAATGCGATATGTCTAAGAAAGAAAAAGATAGAATGTGGGTTAATTTCAGTGTTTGTTTCAAACGAGCATGACATTAAAATTGAAAATATTATAATTTTTGGAAAATTTGCCGTCCCTCAAAACGTGCCGCCCCGGACTATAGCCCGTTCAGCCCATATGTAAATCCGTCCGTGCTTACATGCACTACATTACCTGCCACACAAGTCGGGAGCTTAGTTCTTGTCACTGCTGGGGCGGTGCATCGCTGAGGGAGATACCTGAAGAGGGAAATCCCGGAAGCCGACTTGTAGGTCGGTGCCAGATATTACAACGGGGGCGATCATCACCTTCCGACGTATAATATACACTTCACTTACAGTAATAATGATCGTAAGACTTCATTTCATTTTTTTTTTCATTTATTATTTATTCTTTGTTTTGGCTCTAATGAGATTTTACCTTTCCATCCTATACAAGGCTACGAACAATTCTAATACAAAGATGACATCTTAATGTTTGAATATTGCATTATGTCAGTAACGTATGGCTTACAAGAAGTAATATTTTCATTCGAAACGTTTGAAGCTTTACGTAGACAGTGGGGTTTCTCGGATAGGCATGCTTAAGTGCAGTTGGGTTTGATAAGATAAGGTCGAAAAGCTCGTAGTTCTTTAGAATAACAGAATCGGTGCCACAAACTGTAGATGGTTAGAATTCGCAAGTGTTCGCGATTACATTTACCTTTTAAGTATACGTTTACGTGAAAGTGTTTCCATTTGTAAACGAAATTGCTACGTATTTACAACCTTAACTCATTTTCGGTACCTGCAGCTTACTACATTTACTAGATATAAGGACGATTCCTGCTAAATTCACATTACTGATTCCTATTTGAGTGAAATCTTCTGTCGAGAAATCAATTTATTTGACCGCCATTTCGGGGCTTCTGTTCACTTTAAATCTCCAGCAATTTACTCAAGGTTTTTTGAATGCTCGAACAGTTGGCGTTGTCAAAAATGAACTTGTATTGACTAAAAATGATTTTGTGACCACATTTTATATCAAACAAATTTTAGAGCTTGAGTTGGATTAATCTTAATGAATCAAGACAAAATAGAGTATCTTTTTTGTAGAACAGCATGCAACAAGCCTGTTAATACAGAATATGCCAAACATCTCTTTAGGTATCTTGTGGGTCTTCGAAATTTTTGAAATCATGAGAAATTATATACATGCCACACGAACACAGACTGTAAACACGTTCAATTGATTTTAGAGCACCCCAAAAATAGATTTGGCGAGAGAAGTATGTGAAACATGGAAGAAGATAATAGAGGGGGTTGGGTTTGTAACTTTTTCATAGGTTGTTGTTGTTCGTGCGCAGGTGAAGGATTTCGAGCATCGCGTGTGCATGCTTCGCTTACATGCGAGCCGTCTATCTTCACCTTCTCTTGGCATTTGCCGACATCATTGAGAAAGCAGTCCCTCCTAGTTCTTTGTTTTTGCTTCAATTGAAATTATTTTGGGCTCCGTGCTCACTGCAATGCGCATCCACGCCTTTCGTGACTGCGCAGTGTTGCTTGCCCCGTTGTAATGAATCTCTTTTGTTTCGTATGTGATGATCAAATTGAAAAGGATCCGTTTCTTGTGTTGCATTTTATTGTCTTCTAGAGAGAGGTTCAAAATAAAAAATATAAAGAGCTAACTGGCAAAGCACCGCTTGTGGGCCCTTCTTCAACACTACGCCCCGAGGAAGGCCACAGGTTGAACGAAATGACAGCCACCACGACTGAGACGCGGCTCATCCCGGATAGCCTACGCAATAACTAGACATCGGATGTTTAGGGAAATGCCTTTTTTTAGAGAACTTATTTAAAGGCTGATAATATATGTTTACGAATCATGACAAATGATGACATATGACGAAGCTTTATAATGCTTATTTTTGCTTATTTTAGAATAAATGCCTATTTTTTGCATAAATACCTTTTTATGACTTTTTTTACCTTTTATTTATTTTATTTATACACAACGCTACGATATCGGAAAATCGGCGATGGTCCAACGTGACCATTCATTTCGAGACCTTCAATTCACGTCTTGAAATTTACAATTACGAGAGAATTCCTGAAAGTATACCAACTGATTTTTCTCCATTTCCCTATCTCATAAATACTAGCTATAATCTGAGAACATGGACGATTGACAATACTCCGAGGGAACCGAAATTTTAAGTGGAAATAAAGATAAATTCCCAGAAGATTTCAGTAGTGCTAGTGTTGGACTGCTAAAATATATGCCAGTCACATCGTTCAGATATCCTTCTCCGCATTCAAACTGATTTTGTCTCCCAGTCGTCGCAAATTTGAAATTGTGATCCTTGAAAAGTTACTGGTAATATGTAAATATTACTGGTTAATGGAAACTATTATGAATAAAATGTAGAAGAGTTGTAAATATGTAAATCTAGTTTTACATTAAAAATATGAACTGGTTTTGTGCATTTAAGATTACAAAATAATATAGACAAATATCACAATTTTTCCATTTTATTGTGTATGTAACTTATGACAGTGCCTTTTTTCTCCTTATTCTTGACTTTTTCAGTGCCTTTTTAGGCGCCTAAAAGACGATTTTTTAGTGCCTAAACATCCGATGTCTAGTAATAACTTTACTGGACTGGCCATGTCAAAATCACAGTACAGAAGGCACGTCGTGTCATCACATCATTGATATTTATCATCTCGCATAAAAAACTGAACAATAAGTTTAATGCATTTACAATACCTACTTGAAATCATCTATACTAGGAATGCGTCACTTGGGGCACGATTGCATCAGCCAAATAAGACTGAAACAAATAGAAAACCTTCATCCGACTTGCATTTCAAACTCACCGCAAAAATTCAAAACCGACTGACACCCATTCAGACAAAAATATACAACAATGAGCAAAAAGAATTCATAAAATCCTAAATAATCCTAAATTAACTCGATTTTTCACTCTTCATAATCATATTAATAAGCCACTCATCCACTGAAAAAGACACCACCCACTCGACCCCACTCGACCCACCCTGCTACCCTCTCCTGAGACTTCATAATATCCCTTCCACGCTAATATACCTATCCGACACTTCATGATTCACTGCATTTTACATCTTTACGGTCAAAGGAACATGGTGTCAAACATATTTATTCCTATAATACAATTAACCGGATGTAAAATAAATAAATCAATTGAAAATAGCCCTCATCTCCAAACACCTTAATAAATAAACCAGCCCCATGTCTCGAAGAAGCTTAATAATTCACCCTCCTAAAAAAGCCACCCCGCTTGTCCTCGTCATATTTTCCCCTCCCCTCCTCTCTGGTCACTATTTATGTGGGGTAAGGAAGGAGCTTATCATTTTTAAAGGTCACCAATTGCACTGATGTTCATCGCTGCAAGTACTAAATGCATAATGTCTAATCGTAAATCTGCTGACGCAGCCTCTGCAGATACTCTGTCCGGGAGATCCTGAGATTCGATCCGAGGCCACGCACGATCTCAAACTTGTCTCAGTCGCAGTGTGGAGCATTGAAATGTGAACGACGGGTTTTTGACAGTTGACCCGGGCGAATTTTTTGCCGAGTGTGTATGTACGTGTTTGTGGGTGTGTGTTTTAGAGAGAGGGAGAGAGCGTGTGTGTGAGTGAGTGTGAGAGACAGTGAGTGAGAGAGAGAAAGAGTGGGAGATAAAGAGGGAGCGAAAGAGGGAGAGACGGAGAGAAAGAGAGAGAGAGAATGAGAGAGGGAGAGAAGGAGAAAAAGGAGAGAGAGAGAGAGACGCGGACAGCCACAGACAGACATACAGACAGAAACACAGACAGACACACAGACAGACACACAGACAGACACACAGACAGACACACAGACAGGCACACAGACAGACACACAGACAGACACACAGACAGACACACAGACAGACACACAGACAGACACACAGACAGACACACAGACAGACACACAGACAGACACACAGACAGACACACACAGACAGACACACACAGACAAACACACACAGACAGACACACACAGACAGACACACACAGACAGACACACACAGACAGACACACTGACCGACAGAAAGGGAAACAGTGGGGCGCTTGTGTGTTTCGCAAAATCGTTAATGAAATGAAGATTTTTCTCTGTATGGATGGTGTGAGCGTCATCAGTTCCTGTTGAAATCGCTAGTATAATATCGGTATAATCTTTATGGACCTCCAAAATAGTATGGAGGCATCTAAAGGTATTTTACAGGTATAAATGAATGGGAGTATTTGAAAGAAGTGTGAAAAGTGTTATACGCGCACATTTTCTTGAACCCCGGAATTCCTACCCCCACTTATTTGCCAATAATAGTTGAATTAAGAATAAATGATAGCAACGAGCGTTGTAGAGAAAGTCTGATAGCCAGAAATGTTTGCTTCCGTGCAATATAAAATATTTTTCAACGGAAAACGAACTATAAATTGATATGAAATTCCTTGTGTCTCCCCAATTCTTTGCCAATATTAGTTGAATTAGTAAATGATAGCAACGAGCGTTGTAGAGAAAGTCTGATAGCCAGAAATGTTTGCTCCCTTGTAATAGAAACTATTTTGCATCCAAATACAATCCATTCTTCTGTCAAAACAACCAAACTGCCCACTCCTTTCGCAACTCGCGAAGCGAGTGCTGAAGAAAACGTGCCCTGATAACGCGGGTGTTGTGCATGTGCGTTGGCGCCAGGCGCTGCCGCACTTCGGCGTGCTGGCGCGCGCGGAGGTGGGGCTGCTGCTGTGGGAGGCGCGCGGCGGAGGCGGCGATGGTGGTGGCGGGGGCGTGGCCGCGGGGGCGGTGGCGGCGCCGGCGGTGGCGACGGAGGACGCGGAGCGGCAGCCCGGCAGCCGCCTCAAGACGCCGCAGCTGCCCGTGTGGGTGAGCGCCGCCGCGGGCCACTTCGGCGTGCTCTTCGCCACCGACCGCGAGCTCCTGCGCAACTACCACGCCGAGCGACGGTGAGCCCGCACATTGCTTGCTTGCTTGTAAATGACCGGGAGCGGTAGCTCAGTGCATCAACTGATGGCACTGCAGCGCCTCTGACCGGGAGGTCCTACGTTCCCACTCCCCACGGCGGCAGGATTTTCGACACTAGCTTTTCAGCTAGGTCCAATTCAGTCGCTGTCTGGAGGAGAATTCTAGCGGCCGGCTGCTCTGTTCGGTAGTTTTCCGTGGTTTCTCCGATCAACACCAGGCGAATGCCGGAGCAGTACCCTACAAAACGGGCCACGGACCGCGCGCGATCTGTCCTTCCTCTTCCTTGTCCTATCCTCTCCCCTTACACATACACTTACACTAACATGCACTACACCACCACATATTCCGGGAGACCGGTCGGGAGCTTAGAGCTTGTCTCGGCTGTGGCGGTGCCCCGCTGGTGGGAGAGTCCTGGTTAGTGGGAAACCCTACCAGCCGACGGTAGGTCGGCGCCGGATCTCGCCATCCAGCGGGGAAAGATCACCGCCATCTCCCGAGAAAAAACATGCACTACACTAACGGGACTAATGACCAAAGCCGTTGACGCGCCCGGAAACAGGAAAAAATCAATCTAAAATTTCTGTTTTCAATTTTCTTGTAAGTGCTTCGTTTATGTGTGTAGCCGTCGCTAACATGCCTTGCCCTTGCGGGCTGCAGGTTCCAGCTGCACTACTACTGCTTCGAGGCGGCGTCGTGCCTGCTGGGCGTGGACACGCGCTACGAGGGCGACGCCGACGCCAAGGGCGGCGACGCGCAGGCGCCGCGACGCCGCGCCGACGACGCCGCGCGCACCCCCGTCGAGAAGGTCATCTGCAGCAAGTGAGTGCCCCGCTGACACGCAGCTATTGTGGCGTCATACGGATGTAATCAGTACACAGACGAGAGTGGGTTGTAATAACAGCAGGTTTATTCACAATTTAGACCGTAGTCACAAATAACCAACGCACTCTATACAATTAACTAACTAAATAGATTCCACTGCTAGGAGAGATATTTACAACGGCTACCACACCGCAACATACTACCAAATGTTTCGCCGTGCGTAGTACCGCCTGCCCTGAGACCGACTACATGTCTCACTAGTCACGACAGTAACTGCTGGCTTCTTGCGCCGCGTGTACGTTCGCACCTCTCACGGACGACCTACGCTGCTGCTGCCGGGATCACAAGAAGAACGAGCTATTGTTCTCACGGCCCTTAAATACCCCTCGTGACGCTGCCCGCCACCTCCATTGCCTCCGCCCTAACGACACACACACCCTGTCAGAAAAACCCCGTGCGTAATAGCTTCTGCCTTTGTCTACGCATCCGGTGCACACCTCGCGCCACGTGCCCACGCTGTTTTAGCGACACGACGCTACTCTATACTTGAAGAGGCAAGAAAGAAAAAAAACGCATCCACATATTTCTTTTTATAAATATTTTATTTAAAGGCATCTTTTAGAATTCAGTGGGAAATATAGTGTAACGTATTGTATTAGCAAGCAGGATACCGGTGCCTTGCAAGCACCGCGTCGCAGGATTAGGGCGCAAAAGAATACTGGGTAGAGAAAGGAAGTAGAATGAATAGACGGTCGCTAGGGGCGGAGTAACCCCGAGGTATTTTGGGAACTTCCAGGAATCCATGAGAAGGGATGCCCAAAGTGCGTTGCTGCGCGACAGTCACGTGGGATGAAGTGCCGCGCGAAAGCAAGATGACGTTGCGTGTCAAGTGGTCTGGAAAGTATATAAGCAAGAGCGCAATGTGCGGGGGTGGGTTTTGAGCTGAGTGAAAACCTCGTGCGAACGCACAAAACTTGCGCCCAGGGCGGTGCGGAGACGAGCTATGCTCGGAGGGCAACCCATGTGTTGGGACGCCGCTGTGGAACATTTTTTCCACGGGTGACTGCGGTCGCCGGGGCTCTACGCTGTGCGCGTAAGCTCGCCGAGGAGTGGCGAAGGCCACCAGTCAGGCAGATTTGCATCTTTTAAGGATCGCTCCTGCGATCGGGGTTTAGGGTCTATCAGAGCTGTACATAACGGATCAAACTATTTATTTGTAAATACTTATTAATAAATATGTAAATATCTTAAGCTCGTGTCTATGATTGCTGTTGTGTTCCCACGGCGTCACAATAGTAATTCAAATTATCGTTCTTCATGTTGTCACAGCGGGAAGTATTATTCCTTCACGAAGGACATGATGAAGGATAAGATCTCAAATATATAGCTGATTTTCTCTTGAAAATAGATTTTATTACATCGGAGCGTATATTTTTTGTTAACAATTCTTGCAAAAAACGCTTATTTTCTTTCTGTATTCAAACTTCAAGTAGTACTTTGCTTAGGGTAGGGATTACAGAATTATAAAAACTGGCACAGAATTCACTTCTCCCCGTTGCACGTCACACACACTTTTTAACTGTTTAATAAATAAAGACCAACATCAGCTCTTTTGAAAAAGAGACGTGAACCCCTCTTGCTTCAGCGGTATCATGCAGCGAATTAAAAAACTACGAAGGAACCTTTCAAAACAATCAATGACAGTAAAGCAAAGCGTTTCCGCGGGAAGCAATAATATATACTAATTTATTTTTAAAGGTGCGCACTCTTGATAGTAATAATAATAATAATTGATAAGAATTATACTTTGAGCCGGAGCCAACGGCCCCAACCTGAACCGAACGAATTTTGCCGATATTGGCCGAAAAAAGTCCAGCTAAGTTTCTTCTCTCCGCGTGATGTCGCTGAAGCAAGAGGGGCCTAGCTTTCTTTTATTTTTCAAGTAGCTGCCGACGTTTTCCGTACACACCCCCACCCTGCCCCCGACACGGTAGTTGAGTCTGCTTTCTGTATACTTGGTGCCCCCGGGGGCCCATGCCCACGCCCGACATTACACATGTGCTGGATGATGATGAGGATGCTTCCATAATGAAAGACAAGGAAATGCTCAGCAATAGGAGTCTCCAAAAGGAACTTATATTTATTGAAGCACATTTTGTTTTTTTCACAACTCGATAAAAAAGACGGAGAGTTCAAGGGAATCCGTAGTAGATGCACTTCCTATTATTCAGGAGAAATGTGATAACTTGGTGACAGCTCAAGGTGAAATGGATGAAGCAATTAGGATTAAAACAAATGAAGTTTTTGGAAAGAATATAGGACTTCATACTTTACAGACAGTGGATAAACTATTGGAAGGAAATAGTGTTCCTCTTCCAAATAATGTACTGAGCATAAACTTGTCAAAATATGAGTTCGCACCCGTAACATCATGTAATATGGAAATATCATGTTCTACGTACAAATTATATTGTCTGATAGGACAGTTATCTCCCTAACAAAAGATAACATTAATAAACCTCTTGTGACTTACTGCGGGAAAAGCAGAAGTAGCTACTAATCTGTTTTTAATTTACCTATTCCCTGTTTCTCTGGGGGGCAACAAGATGTAATGTCGTTGTGAAATACGTTTTTTGTAATATAAGATGCATGTGTTAATAATTTCATATGTGCCTACTCCAACACTTTGTGGCATATTTGCTTGCACATTTCAAGGCTAAAAGCTTCCATAAACTACCCAGCTCAATACTGCGGAAAATCGATTTCGAGATTTCAACGGTTTCTTCAACAACACGTTTTGGGGGACCCTGATACCGAAAAGTGTTGTTGTTGTTGTTGTTGTTGTGGTGGTGGTGGTGGTGGTGTGTGTGAAATTTCTTTTTCTTTCTTCCAAATGTCCGTCCGTCTGTCGCTTGTGAACAACTCTAGCGCCTAAACTCCTACGGGAGGTTTTCCAAACAGAATAAACCATTGTTGATCTGGCCTCACTCAAAGCTCTGCGAGTTTGAATAACATTATTTGATTTTGGGGAGTACTTTACATGAAGCCCCTGCGAAATTTTCAAAATTTTTTCAAAAACGGCTCCATATTCTTTCTTTAAATTAAGTAAGAATAGCGTTTAATACGCTTATAAAGGTGGCGTAGTTCCGATTTTCACTGTTAACTCTGAATTTTCGAAAGTTGAAAAACTTTTTATTGTTTCAGCTGAATACCTAGATACGCCTCTTCAATAGCCCGAAATTTGTTGGCAATTTTCATATCTGATGAGTCCAATATTTCATTTATTTCATTTTATTATAAATTAGCATCTTAGCATGATCGCTAAGGCTATGAAAATATTTCAAATCATTTTCAAAATGAAAAGGTAGTGACTTGATGTGTCTCCTAGAATAAAGTTTGTTTTTTAATTTTTTTAAAAAAATTTATTTATTTTATTTTACATCAAAAACTGTTAAAAACTGTGTGAGACATGCTACGTGGAGATGTGAATTCTGAGCATTTTTTCATAATTCTGTGATCTCTACCATAAGCCTACTTGAATTTTGAATACAGAAAGAAATGTGTGTTATTTTGCAATGATTGTTGGCAAAATATTCCTTCCAATGTACTAAAAAGCTTCTGTGCTTCTTTAAATTAAGTTTGTAAATGAGATATGCAGCCAAAACCTAAACATACTGTAAGAAAGAAAATACTTGGGTAAAGAATAAACATGATAGGAAACACAAACGTCAGTAACCGCATAATACAGCCAAAAACTTACTACTCGTAATTCTCTAGGAATCACTTAAGTGCAAACCAGAGCTTGCCACCCAACACTTTCCCACTGAATGTTGGGGCATAATTTTGGACATCTCAAATGTTCACACATCGTTGTTCTTCTGACATTACTTTCCAACCTGCTTTTTTCAGGACATTCACTCAAATTTTGATGTTCTGACCCAAGCTTTCTTGGAAACTTTGAGGAGGCACCTATTTGTCTCAAAACAAAATATTACTCCTCAGTTAAATGCTGCATTAAATATAAATTTTGTGTCATTTCTTTTTGTGTATGAAGAAAAAGGAAAAAAGAAACCTTTTTGAAGAAATTACACACCATTGATGGTTTACTGTTGCTATTCGTTTGTCTTAATTAAAGATTAATTAATAAATATTACAAATATGGTAAAGTGGTATTTGGGTGTTAATACGTTTAATTCAGATCATTTAAAAATGTACTTTTATTAATCCAAAATTTTTAATGTGTCCTTCATTTAGATCAAAAGGATAATGTCACGTTAACTTAAATATTTTGGTGTGTTTAAATGTGTGGTGTATCTGTCTGTACCATTTTATCTGTGTTAAACAAGCCTATAGAATATAAAGATAATATGTACTCATTTCATTACTCTCCAAATATTCTTACTTTTAACTTGCAAAACACTCATAATGTGTCATTCAATGTAATAAAAAACTTTTGAAAATGTTATGAAGAAAGAGAGAAAATGTTATGAAGTTTCCATTACAAGCTAATGAAAATATCAATTTTTATCATTCTAACAAATTTGTAGTAAATTCTATTGTTAGAATTTGTTTGAAGATAGTTTAATCTTTCAGGTAATATTATCTCAAAACATCAAAATTTTGAGATTCATGGTGTTAAAATTTAGGCATCTTGCTGTGTTTATATTTTTCTAGATAGTATCCTTATTTTCTTGATAGTATCCTATCTTATTGTTTCCAGGTGGGAGGATGCACAAGTCACCTGGATAAAACTCCCAGCCAATGCCTGCACTCGCCTCAGCTCTTAAATTTGATGGGTTTGCAGATAGTCACAAATGCTGACATGTTCAGCTCATCTGAAGCTGGAAGTACTGTATTAAAGTATAACCTCAATTATCCAGGTTATTTAAGATGTTAGTAATCTTGGACATTGGGAATTACGATAACGCACAGTAACAAAATTAAAATTACAACTGTATTACCAAGGCCTAATCAATCATTGTTGCATTGTTTCAAATTAATCAAAAGAATTAGGATCTCTAATTTCTGCTTTGCTCCTTTCAGATTTTGAAATAATGTTATTTCAAAAGTTCCTAACTGAGCAAATATTACCAATAAGATGCAACATGAACATAATCTTAATTACTGATACGACTGGATAAGTGAGGTTAATCAGTACTGCAATTGTAAATGTATGTGTGTTGTTTGTCTGTGGTGTTTACATTGTTCCGTCCACTTATCCGTCTGGTCAAATTATCTTCCATATGTTTTATCAAAATGAAGGAAGTTTGTGGGTAGAGCTATATCATCATAACTTTCTTTGCAAAAAAAAAGGAAAGACTGCTTTTTTACTTCCTTTGATGTGTTGGATAAATAACCTGCTATATATTTATGAATTTTTCTAAACATATACTATAATTTGAAAATTTAGAGAGAGTTTTTAATTTAGAAAAACTGTATGCATATATTTTTTAATAAAAAAAATATATGGTTATTCACACAGTAATACTGAATGTATGTTTAGAAGAAAATTAAATGTGATGATAATACACTACACAAAAAGCCATGCAAGTAAATTATATTACATTTTCAAAACAGGTATGCATAATAATTTGTACAACTTGCTAGGACGATGCTTATTTAAAACAAGTGAATATTGTTTGGCAGTTGTAGAATATATCACTGCTGTCTAAAAAAGACTGCCAAAACAAAGCATGCAGAGTAGATAATGAATGTGTAGTAATTGTTTTTCTTGTCATTTAGAACCAATAAAGTGTGATGATTATTTGTGCATTTCAATATACTGGGTTATGAATATTTACTCTTATTTTCATTACTAACATAATTTATTTAATTTTTATTTGATGAGTAGTATTTATTAGTATCCTAATCATGGAGCAAAGACAATCCAGAAGTAAATTTAGTAATAATTGGAATCCTGAATAATGGTAGTATACCCATAGATAATGAATTGATATGTGATAATAAAGTGGCAGTTAATAACTCTTAAGCCCAAACGATGACAGGGAACACTCCATACTTTAAGCAGCTCTCGGCTTTACGCAGCTTCCTGTGAAGGTGACAAACTGTCTTTGATGTACATATTTTTATTGTTGTTTTATTGTTTAAAATTTACTTCTTCATACCTGAAGCTGAAAAGAAAATAATAATATTTCAGTAAAGACATGGAGCAAGAAAAGTCCTGTTTCTTAATATCAAAAAAGTGACTATAAAGGCAAATAATTTGTATTTTGACATTACATCTTACAACTTTGCCTCCAATTTGAAAGAACCACTGTTATGTGCAGGTCCTTAGCAATTTCTTGTTGAGAAGAACAGCAGGCCTTAATTATTAAATGTAAATGTATTCTTGTGTAGATCAGTCATGTGTTGATATCATGCTTCACACAAACACATTTTGTTTTGATATCATCAGGGTGCAGTGAAAGATGCAGTGCAATCTCTTAAGTTTGAACTTTTTAATGCAATGAAAACTGCTTCTTTATATAGTTTCATTATCAGAAGGCCGCGATATTTAAATGCAGTTTTCAATGGTATCCTTGGCCCCTATTTCAGAAATCTGAAACTTTACAAAGATACTTTACAAATGGAAAGGAATGCATTTGCCTATGCAGTTGTGTGGTTGAATAAAGAATAATGAAAAATCTCTATTTCAGTTACTTCTAATTTCATTTAAATAAATCAAACAGTCCATCAATTTTTTCTCTCACTACCTGTACACATTGTCATATTATTCCTTATGGGCTTATGGGATAATGCAGTCCAATATAATCTTTTAATGACAAATATGACAAAATTTTCAAATATAAAGGGTCTGTTATATTATTTTCAAAGTGTCTAGAAATATAATTTTCATACAATAGATAACTTGATATGCTAGATATAATAGATATGATAGTATATACTAGTTCTTTGGTTACACTACTCTGTTTCTCTTCTGGTACTCTAAAGGATGCAGGGGATGTTCGTAATGCCCACAACTATGATTGAGTTTTGGGTTTCATTTTTGTATTCTATTGTATTTCCATATATTTCTTTACCTCTGTAACTTTTCTGATCCTTCAGGCATGTCATTGTTTATTTATTTGAACAGATAATTTGAAATATGGTCGTTTATCTTCTTAAGATGTTGATTTTAATCATTAAGTATATAACCATCTTACATCATGATTTTAACGATGTACATTGAATGAGAAGCTTGCTTATTGTTTCTCACATGATACTGTTACATATGCTGATCCTTTACTGGGATGTTGATCATTTTCATCGATTTCATGAGTTAATATAGTAAGTCATTTCATGAGTAAGTCTAGCATTAAAAGAAATGTAAGGTAAACCAGTTTCAAATCCAAGGTTCAGAAAATGGTAATTGCTTTCACAAGGCATTCATTAAACAATCCAAAAGCAAACATTATAGCTTAAATTTGTCTTACTGAGGCATAATTATTTAAATATGATGCTGGTAATTTTTTCACAGGTAAAGTAAAGCTCTTGGTTGTTTAGAGAAAACTGACACTGTTGTTTTCAAGTAGATACTGGTACATGATATTCTCTTTGGAATTGTTTTTAGCCTTTTTGTGAATTATACCATTTACAGTAGGCTATACATAATCCCTAATAGGAAGGAAATTGTGACAAGTTATCTCTAAAACTAAAGCAATAATTAATGTTATAAATTAATGAATTAATATTAATTATAAAATATATTTATTATCAGTGACATGACAATGTTTTTGAAGATTCCATGGAGAAGTTCCATAAGGGCCCCATATGTTTTGCCAAATATAAAATCAGAAGGTTTAAATTTAATTTAATGGGAACACATATATTATAACTTAGATATAACCCTGCAATCACAATTACATAAACATTAAACTTCGTTTTAAAATCTGAAGAATAATGGTTTCAAATATCGAGATGTTGGTTGTTAGATTTAGCGTTTCATCATCAAGCTGGAGTCTTATTACTGTTGCCTCATCATGCACTTCCACCTCCTCAGCATCTTGGGTATATTTGTAATTCAGGTTTCTCTTAGCCAATGCTCTTTCAGTGCCTAGAATCCAGTTGGCCATCTTTTTCCCATTTTTCTTTATCTACCTGACTTGTATTAAAAAGTATTTGTTGGTATCCTTTCCACTTCCATTTTACTGCTACGGACATTCCATGTTAACTGGTTGCATTCAATTGGGTGAAGAATTGTCTGTCTTGGCATTTTAGTCTCTTAGTTCTTCATTTTTGGAATATTTGAGTTTGGATACCCTAGAAATATTTCTCAACAAATCCATTTATACGCCTCTAGCTTCAATCTTTTTCTTAGTTATTTCTTCGTGCGATTTTACAACTTGCTGCTCCATATATTGTCATGGGTTTAACAATGGCTTTCAGACATTTTTGATGTTGTTTTCCCTCCAATATTTGATTACATAAGCAACAAACTTGGTACTTGTATTTAGTACTCAGTACTAAATACTTGTACTTGGTACTCAGATTTATATGGCGCTGTACGGCATCTACTCATGACGCTTCCTGTCTGATTATTAGGACTACAGGTACATTTTAAATCAATAACATTGCCTTATACTAGGCATGGCCACACCTTGGTTCACAAAAACCACATATGGCCACCTATGTAAATTGTGTAACGCACTTAATGATTTTATATTGCAAATATTGAAACTTTTATTTCATGTTGTATGCATATGAAAACTTTTAAATAAATGAAAATGTACATGTACTACCATTAAGAAGATCATAAAATACTCACCATACATTACATCCAAGAAATATTCAAACTTAAGATATTATGCAGAATGAATTGTAAGTAGTTTTGGATCTACGTTTGCATGTGAAACATATTCCTTGAATTTCAAATTTCCAAATAATTGATCATGTATCCGTCCATTTGATAACAATTAAAAAAATCATGTAAAAGATGTGCCACTTTGTGTAAAAGATGTGTTACTTTAAGTGCAGTCCTGCTTTATCATTAAATGTCTCATTAAAGTGCCCTTGGAAATCATTTGGGTTGGCTAGACTTACCTTAGGCCTTAAGTGTTTTGAAACTGTTCAGAATGTTTTGAATGTTCAGAATGTTTTGAAACTGTTCACTATCATAACCTCTTGATCAATGAATTTTACATGGGTCTCTAAATTTCTCTCTAATGTGTTTTGTGTTAGCTGATTTAGTGAAAATATTTTGAATATGATTTCATTATATCAAGCTGCTCTGCTCTTCAATGTTGACCATTTTCTTTTCAATTCTAAGGCATAATATTCAGACATACAACCATCACAATGCATTTATAACACTAATTCCCTTACAGTTATTACAGCTTTACATGTCTCCCTTTTTATAAATTGAAATAATACAATATAATATCTTCATCAACATCATCATCATCATCATCATCATCATCATCATCATCATCATCATGAACTGGAGGCATTTAAGTATGATCCTGTTCCTGTTTGTGCTGGTTCAGTAGACTTGATAGATTAATCTTCTAGGTGTTCCTGATTTTTCCAGCTCTTTAGAGGTCTTCGAATGTCTCTGTTTCCAATTTTTTTATATTTCCAGATGATTTTTGGTAGTGTGTCACTCTCCATCTTGCAAATGTGTACTTTCTATTTCTTTTGTGATTCTTCAATCTCTTCTATTAGATCTTTGGTTTTTAGTTTGCTTCTGATGTCCTTGTTTCTCAACCTGTCTCTTCTCGTAACTCCTAAGAGGTGTCTTAGGAATGTCATTTGTTGCCTGTATTTTCTGCTTGTTGTCTTCCTTCCTTATCATGTTTCTGTTTCATATAGAAGCTTTGGTTTATCTGTGATGTTATGAAGTTTCAATTTTGTGGTAAACTCAGACAATATATTATGATATATTATATTATGAATATTTATTAAGAAATATTAAAATCTTGGGGTGTTACTTGACTTTCCAACATTAATTTATTAAACTAATTTGCTAATCTATCCCTTGGTATACTGGGTCCACATTTATAATTTTGTAACGAATTCCCTGGAAATGTTTCCTAGCCATGTTTTTTGTCATTCATTCCTTGAACAGCTTTCATCATCTCTTTTAGAGATAAAAATGATGGAAATAGTTCTGCTATTTTATTAAATGAAATTACTTGTGAAACTAATTATTATTATTAGGGGGCAGATTTTGATGACCTAAA
Source organism: Teleogryllus occipitalis (assembly GCA_011170035.1). Lineage (NCBI taxonomy): Eukaryota > Metazoa > Arthropoda > Insecta > Orthoptera > Gryllidae > Teleogryllus > Teleogryllus occipitalis. Next base: position 22,083 of record BLKR01006772.1, on the reverse strand, counting down.
ACATCACCAAAAATGATCAATAAAATACTCTTAAAATGTTATAAAAATGTCCTAAAAGCAAAGAAAAATGATGTAAAAAATGTGATCAAAACCAGTTTGGATGAACAACCCAAGATGTTGGATACATTATTGATGTAATCGAGGCTGCTTCATTTCGTTCAAGTGAACTCAACTTGCAACTTTTGGTTTGGATTGTTCTTTATCAGGAAATATCTGTCTTTAGTTATCCCAAAATTGGCTGAAGCACCAATGACACTGACTGGCATCACAGGAACCTTAGATTACATACTAACAATGGCTGACATAACAACTTCTGAGCGAAGAAATCGAATAGGCTACCAGGTGTAGGTAGTTAGGTATTCTGTGGAGAATATTTGTTACATCTCATAAATATTATTTGAAACAAGTACCATTAAAACGACATTAAAATCAATAAAATCTGTGAAATATGCATTAAAAATCATGGAGAAAGTTAAAAAATGACTCATTATCAGAAATCGATAAAAAATGCAAAAATATTACGTATAAAAATGGGTAAATTCTTTTGTCATAACATAAAATGAATATCTATACTAAATGGCATTGTTCTAAAGTGAAAAGAAAAAAAATGACGTCATTAAAATCGGCCCCCTAATTATTATGGCTCAACAATCTCTCTTCCCACTGGAATAACTAATTTATCACACTGCCAATCTACAACTTAATTTCGATATATTTGTTAAACTGTATTGTGATGTGCACACAGAATACATTTGTAAATTATAATGTTCTTGCAGAATTTTCTGAAATAGAGGAAAGATTGGGGAGAGCCAAGAGAGACTCCTCACATGTGTTTCTCTTTTCTGCAATGGCAGGGTACTGACTCTGCACAGCAACTTGTGCCATCCACTATGAAAACACTCATAAATGAAGAAGAATAGGTTCTATAGAAAAGAAATACCAGCATTGATTAATTGTTTCCGAGAATTTTCCTCTGTGACTGTTAATGTGTACCTTGTCATTCCTCATCCTTGCAATCAAATCATCATTATAAAATAATCATCAATGAAAATTATTGAAAACTCATGAAGGTAAACATGGTTGAATTTAAAGAAACTAACTAAAACTGTTATTTGTTTTATGAAATTATTTCTTCCTAATACTCGAATCATTATTGATGGTTTGTGACCAATGAAAAATGTGTGTGTTTTCTTTGCAAACATATGACTAACAAGTCAATTGCAAGGTTTGCTTTCTTAGCAAACCATCACATCAAAAGTCAATGGGTAACCTATCAGACTCAGTTGATTGTTGTGTTACTCAACAGGTGAAAAAAAAGGCTGAAGACCTAATTCATAATTTTTACAGAACTAAACTATATGAAATCATTTGGAGATGCTCTGATATTATTTCAGATTCAATTTTTAGAATGGACCTTGGTAGAGGTTGATATGAAATATATATCAATTGTAAAAATCAAAAATGAATATTTTAAAATATAAGTTTATTACCCATTTATCACAAATAAAAAATTATCTCAGTCAAATATTCACTCATACATTCATACGACTGTCGAGAGTACAGATATTTACATTTGTATGTATTATTGAATCAATGGAGCTAACTATGAATGTGAATTTTTGAAAGTTGAGGTTCACAAATTTTCATTATTTTCTTTCATATTGATAGAATATAATATAAATATACCTGTTTAAATCCAAATTTCTTTAATTCAATATCTAAAATAGATCAAAGGAAAAAATAATACATCAGAAGTCTACAGGTAAATTATTTGTGGCAAATTAATTTTACCCAAATAATTTCCTAAAATATTTATTCTTGGGAAGGCAAAAATTAGACATATTTATTTGGATTTGGACACATTTTCTAGAGGGTTTCTATGCACAAATGAATCAATGTAGTACTTTAAGTATTTTGGATTCATACATGCATATCTATATTACAAATTTAACTGTTATAATTGAACAAAAAATAATGATATGAATTTTTACTGTTTGAATTTGAATTATTCAAAAATCAACTTTCTTGCAAAGAGAGTTAGTACTCATTTAAAGGGACAATAAATTCTTTATTTAATTTTCATGAGGACATTAAAAAGAATGTGCCTCCAAACATGAAATTAAAGGAAGAAAATTAATGAAAACCTAATTGACTGTGATGACAAAAATAGTAAGGATGTATGTTCTTAACTATCTCTGCATTGACTGCTGAGATAGTCATAATTCCTATTCCCTTTCCTGTAAATAATCAATGACTTCAAGAGAGAAGAGGAAACATTGAGACTCTGAAGGAAGTGTACTTTTGTTCAAAGCTTTCGGGTTTTCTTTGATTTCAAGTTGGGAAGATGTTAAACTACATAGGCGTACTACTTTACAGGCTTTGTATTCTGTTTAATTTGACTATTATACATTCTGAAAACATTATAGAGCCTGAGATATTTCATAATAAATTGATTGCTTCCTTTTCATTACCGGCAATAAATAATTCTTAATTTATCACAGGAAAAAGCGAGATAAACTAGAGAAAATATTGAACTGCAACAGGTATAGAAGGGAAAAATTTTGAGTGGTCCATTAATTCATTGAATACATTATGTGAAAACAGATTATTTTTAAATCATCACGTTTCAGTTTCTTGAGTACGTTCGCAGCGTTTCTGAACTTCGTAGCACGTGTTCTCGACCTCCGTTTTTCTAGTTCTGGCAACACGTACTGTTTACAGCCCCTCGAGACAACGCCATCGGGTATGGGGAACACGGGGTATTCTAGGTGGCGTTGCTCGAGGCCGCCCTGCTTCCTCAGGACCGCCCCTCGCGAGCTGGCGCGTGTCGACCGGCGCGGACGTTTTGCGCAAGCGAGCGAGGGAAACGGCGGAGCAGCGCCGAGCGTCGCGGGCGGCGCGTAAATTAATCGAGAGCGGGAGGAGGATTTTTGCGCCAGTGCCCCCTGGAGCATGCGCGCCGTCTTGCGCGGCAGCGCGCGTCGTTCTCCGACCCGCCACCGCCGACGTTAGTTCTTCCGCGGAGTCTGCGGCGCGCGCGCGTCTGCCCGCCCCGCCCCGCCCGGCCCCGCCCCGCCCTCTCTCCTTCCCCGCCACGAGTCGTCCGAGAACCCGCGAGCGCGCGCGCTTGGCGTGGAACGATGCCGCGCGGCGGCAAGTGGTTGGGGTAATTTGTTCTTAATTGATAGCTCGCCCGCGCCGGGGTAATCGCCGTGGGAAGTGAGTGGTTCGGGGAGGGCGGCATGCTGCTTCTCCAGGCGGTCGCGGCGAGGAAGTCGTCGTTGGCTGGTGCGACGCGTCGTCGGTCCGGCACACCCTGCTCAGCCACCACCACCACCACCACCTCTACAATGGGTGAGTGTGTGATTCACGCGCTGATGAATCCGAGAGGAGCCGATGAATGGAGTTGGAAAGGGAAGTGGCGATCCTTCAACTCTCCTGACAGTCGCGAGGCGCGCTTCTATCAAGACAACATAAATTACGTAACAAAAAGTGTATTTTACACAAGGTTGTAAAATGTCACAATGTTTTTACAAGCTCATTCCTTACGGATGGCCTTTTCTTTTTATACAAAACTACATTAAAGCGTCTCACTTTATTGTTCTCTTCTTTGTCCTTTAAACACGATGTCTTCACATGTCAAATCTTTGTACTGTACAACTATCAACCTACACACACATCTCTTAAATTACTTAAATTACAATATAGATTGAGTGAAATGTCACTCGAAGTGATGTATAGTGCTGTGTGAGCTCCTGGCTCGCTTTGTTTGGCCAGCTGCACGGACTCCGTCCAAACATTGCGTCTATTTCTGGTGGTCGCCGTTGGCTGTAATATGTGGCGTATTTTTCTCGCTGGGCACTACCTTCGCAGTTTTTCTTGACCCTGAAAAAATAATTATTTGTTCTCCAGAAATATTCGAAAATCAGAATGTTGACGATCTCCCACGTGGGTCCTATTCGAAATTGTTATTCTTACCTTTTGGAAAAATTATTCGTAAGAGGAAGAAAACTGGTGATTCGAAGGCCAAGAAGAGGAATATTGACAGTACAACTGAAATTGCAAGGTCTCCAATGTAGGAATGCAACTGTAAAATAAGAACGTACGTTAGATTAATTTAGACATAGTCAATATTCATAATTAATAAAATTTCATAATTACACAAATGTGAAAGAGGATGAGAAATTATAAAAAAATGTTTTTTCAATTAAATATTTTACAACTTCATGTTTGTATACCCTCCTCCCACCCACATTCCTTGATTAATCTTGATAAATGATATATTTTTTGTCACAATCAGAGCACATTAATTTTTAACTACTGAAATGTTTATTATTAGGATTAAAACGTTTTTTTCGTGAATTAATTTTTTCTTTTATCGGGCAGTGCTCTTCAAGATGTGAATAACAATGTAACATACTGCAATGGTAATCTGAAACCAAAAACCGTAAAACGATGCAAATGCTTCCCTTTTAAACTTTGTGATAACACAAATTTGCGCTTCAATATTTGCAGAAAACAAAAACGTTATGAAGCGAAAATGTTGAACTTATTTTACTAAACTTAGGCGAAGTGAACTGAATCTATTAATTGACTCTAAAAACGAACGTTTTATAATGAATATTAAAGAAGGTTGCCTTTAAGAGCGCCCGCGATTACGAAGTCGAGCACAAAGGGAGCATTGACAGGAAGGTGTGCTTTCACTGTCGAATACCAGGGCATGTTTTCCGTCGCTCTCGAGAGCGGGTTTTTTTGCAACGGGCGCGGGCGTGGGCGTGGGCGGTAGCGAAGCAGAGTTGCGTAGCGCCGGCGCGTCGGCACGACAGAGTTCCCCTTTGAGCTATCGCGCGACTCTGGTGAAAGCAATGGTAGGTACAGTCGACTCCGGTTATAGCGAACTCGGTATGGTTTGGTTTTTTCGTGTTTCCGGGCGCGTCAACTGCTTTGGTCATTAGTCTCGTTAGTGTAGTGTATGTTTTTTTCTCGGGAAATGGCGGTGATCTACCCCCACTGGATGGCGAGATCCGGCGCCGACCTACCGTCGGCTAGTGGGGCTTCCCCCTAACCAGGACTCTCCCACCAGCGGGGCACCGCCCCAGCCGGGACAAGCTCTAAGCTCCCGACAGGTCTCCCGGAATATGTGGTAGTGTAGTGTAGTGCATGCTAGTGTAAGTGTGTGTGTAAGGGGGAGAGGATAGGACAAGGAAGAGGAAGGAAAGATCGCGCGCGGTCCGTTTGGTAGGGCACTGCTCCGGCATTCGCCTGGTGTTGATCGGAGAAACCACGGAAAACTACCGATCAGAGCAGCCGGCCGCCAGAATTCTCCTCCAGGCAGCGACTGAATTCGAAATAGCTGAAAAGCTAGTGTCGAAAATCTTGCCCCCCGTCAGGACTGACTCGAACCTAGGAGCTCCCGGTCAGAGGCGCTGCAGTGACATCAGTTGATGTACTGAGCTACCACTCCCGGTTAGTGAACTCGGATGTAGTGAACCCTCGGTTATAGTGAACCCTCGGCTATAGTAAACTAAAGTTACTTGTTCCGTTTCACTTACGTCTACAGTAATAAAAGTAAATTCAACGACGTGTAACCAACATCGATACCACAAAAAATAGCGAATGAATAGATATGAAATTTTTACAGGCTCTTCTTCAGGATTGTCTCAGTGTCCTAGCAAAGTGTACATTGTGTACTCATCACAATCAAAATAGATGCTGAAAGTGTTATTCCCTTCACTTGTTTCCAAGTGATGTGGTTGCTACCAACATAAATGCAATTTTTTATGGGAGTCCCGGTTTCGGCTCAGGGCGGAGACATTCCTGGTGATATTGTAAACATTAAATTTTGTAGGCAGACTTTTATATTATATCAATTTTTATTAAGTATTTTTTTACATTTTTTTAGAGACCAACGGTTCGAAGGTCACTGGCCATCATCTTCAGGGTCTGAATTATATTATGAATGTTGTGAGTATTTTTTCATTTAAAAATAATATCTCACTCAGGTTTTTTTGAATTTCTTGTTACATTTTCAAATTTTATTTCTTAATTTAGATAAAATAAATTTCAATACATTATTTATCCTTCCGTTTCAAAGAAGCTCAAACCTTAAGGAACGTATAACAACAAACCATGCCATGAAAAACAGTTATCCAGCACTGAAAGGCGATTTTACATAAGTACATATTAAGCGAGAGAGTAAAAGGAGTGGGACAGGGGCTGCGGCGGGGAAGGCGGGGCACCAAATGAAGGGGCAGCGACGGCACCAGGGTTTTTTAATTTTTTAAGGTCGTTTTTCAACATCTTGGTCATATAGCGACCACTGTGATTTTTTTAAACTTTAGGGGAACTGTATGGAGAACAAGTAATGACAACACAAACATCCATGCTCGAGGTGGGATTCAAATTCGCGACACATCGAGCCGAAGCAGCTACGGCCGTTGAGCCGGCTACGACCTCAGCTACCCAGGCTGGCTACCAAATTAAGTATTCGGTTGTAAGAGCACTTTAATCAAGACTACAAGAGAGTGAACAATCAACATAAACGATCGTGTTTTTTTTCTTTTTAAAATATTTTAAAATTTGTTTTGTATTATTATTATTATTATTATTATTATTATTATTATTATTATTATTATTATTATTATTATTATTATTATTATTATTATTATTATTATTATTATTATTATTATTATTATTATTATTATTATTATTATTATTATTATTATTTTCTTTTTTCCTCCTCCATGAGGCTGCACGAAGGCGACCGCAACGCACCAGGCGGCCGTTGTCGTAATTTCGCGTCTGTTTGCGGGTTGGGGCGTGCGGTATCTCAAGGCTGCTGCCGCCACCCCGCGCAAGGGAAGTCTGTGCGTGACGCGCCATTGCGAGAACCCCTAGCGGTTGCGTACAACACAACAAACCTCGTGGATATCTTAATGAGAGCGTTTCACTTGAATACGTTTTACAATGTTAGTTCCATATCGTGTTTGGCAGCACAGACATTCGATTTTAAACGATACTGTTTAAAATAATTATTCCATTTGTAAGAAAAATGTACTGAAATTTCCATTTTGAACAATTTTTCCTATTCTAACTCAATGTAAATACAGCATACAGTCTAACGGTTTCGGATTCCTTCTTTTTTAAGTTTTGTTTCTTGACAAAATGTATGTAGTTTATCAAAAAATGCAGTAAATATGAAAGTTTTACGAATATAAGTATTGAAATGTATTGTGATATTTCAGAGAAATTGGTTCGTTATTTTTTTATTCTTAAAATAACCCTAGACGAATCGGTTCGTTTCATCCGAAAAGCAACTTAAAATATTAATGTTGCATTTATAAACATGCAATTTTTGATAGAAGTTTTGTGAAACTTCTATTGCATATTCTGCAATTATGAATTTTGAATTTGCAGCAACTGTCTACGTCACAATCTAATTTAAAATAATTTATAATTGAAGCGAAGACACATTGGGTAAGAAAAAATAGTTTCAATTAAAAAATTTCATTTCGAATTTTGCGCCCCTCTGCCCAAAGTCGTTCAAAGATCCATAGCGATTCCAAAAGAACGTTATCCTGGAGGCCTCCCAACGATCAAGATGCCGTGAGAGCGGGATGCCGTGCTGCTTAATTCCGCGACCAATTTTTCTCATTAGTTTGTTCGGAGCGGGTCTGGCGCATTTCGTGAAGGCCAGGCGCCCGAGGGCAGCGGTCAACGACTTGGGAAAGGGCGGACACGCGCCACATTCGCATAACTTACAAATTCTCCAATTTACTGCCACTACTAAGCATTTTATCTTATCCTTCGGCACATTTTATTCTCCCGTTTACAAAGTTCATTTCTGTTTATTGCTCTTGATAAGAAGTGAGGAGTTAAAAGCATGTTTTCTTGTCTGAATGCGAATTGTAAAAACGAAACAAGTTAAAATACTTTTGATAACAGAACAAATTCAACAAATACGGACGGTATATGTGCATTGCTTTGGGGTCAGATTGTAGAAAAAAATCGGCTCTCAGTGGTGGATAACCGCGTTTTATGGTATTGTTATTGTACGTACCCTAACATTCGAGCTTCTTTAAAACGAATGAAATAAATAATTTATTGCGATTTAATTATCTTCGCTAAATTAAGAATCGTATTTAAAAATGAAACAAGAAAGTCAAGAATTACTGCTAGAAATTTTTTTATTGACTCTACTGAAGAAAACGGGTGTAAGTGTAGTTTAGAGGCAAGCGTGACTTGTATCTTGTCTACCAATGTTAATAGAATCTGCTGGAAATTTGTGACACAATCAATCAGCTGTAACTGATTTAACTTTAACATTGTGTGTCTTTTAATGACGTTGGCGCACAAGAAAAGCGATAGCTCTTAAAAAGTATAGATTTGTTTTGAGGGTAGCGAATTGTTTTGAAAAATAGTCTATTTTTCTTGATCAAACTTTCATAAAGATATTTTCAGCATATATCCAAGATGTAGACTAATGCCTTTGATTGCGATATAAAATGTTCCAGTTAGATTAAGAATGTTCTTCTAGAAAATGACAATTTTTTAGACATGTCACTTTTCATTTGTACCGTCATATTAACTATATTTCTTGAGGAATTATTCTCTAATATTCGATATGCAATAATCGTCTTCGATATTCTGTTAAACAACTAAATAACTATTTTTTTATTTTATTAATTATGCCTTATTATTTATTATTATTATGCCTTATGTGCAGACAAAACAACTGGCTGGTCATCATCTTCTAGAAATAATGTATTCTAAAACTCAACTATGCAATTGGAGAGAGTTCTAGCTTTTTTAATTTTTCAAGATTACGAATCTTTCACAATTAAGAAAATAATCTTTAACAATTTTTCTTGCTATCCCATTAATACGTTATTCGCGAAAATAAAATCAAGTGCGAATGTATGCTCTCGATTCTCAGTTGAAAGGGACCAACCAATCTTTGTTAGTGCAGGAGGAAACAACATTTCCCAACTTTCGAAGTTCGTATCGTTCTCAATCTAAATTTTGTCTTAATTGGACAATTATCGTGCTTAGCGTTCTGGATCAATAATATTATCCGGGAACTAGATGTTCGAATACTCGATTGTATCGAGATTATTTTTTTCTGATGAGAAGGCTCTATAACAAATATGCGCATGTTATACTCTCGTTTTCTAGACTCTCGCTTGCACCGTTAATGAAAGATGTTGTTTGCTCGTATTAGTATGCACAAGAAGAGCGTGCGTCCCTGTCCTCGCATTTTGTTGTGTTACTGTCTTTCGGGATTAGAATAGTAGTTGATCGATTTAAATGGCGAATGGCTGACGACTTAAATGGCTTAGTGGCCGTTAAAGAATGAAAGTTAAAATCTTCTTTCTCTCCGCACTTAGACAGACTCCGACTGCCACCAAAACGAGCTGTGCAAAATTGCTGCCGATTTGATAATATTAACCCGTGCCATCCAGGAGTGGAAATGTAGAGGGGATTCGCGGCGACGATGGTGTAAAGGTTAGCGTATCGGACTGTTATTCCCAAGTTTGCGGGTTCGCACCCGGTCGAAGCCGTGGATTTTTAAGGGCGAAAACATCCTTCGTACGCCTTCCTTCGGAGGGGAAGTAAAGCCGGCTGTCCCATGTAGTAGATTTGCTGCATGTAAAATATCCTCAAGCCTAAATGATGCCTCTGAGCTAAATTCAAACTGCCTGTTTCGTCGCCCAAGTAATACCTTCTTTCTCCCATGGTTGGTGAAAGGAGCGTAGCGGAATTTGCGTGGTCAGGCGGAAGAGCAGGTCTCATGACCTGAGTCTTGCCACGTTCAAGTTGAATCCTAACATATCGTGATGTTTGCAATTTTTCAATGTAACATTCTCATTTTTGAAGGTTTTAACCAGAAATTGGTGTCTATCCTATGGTGTTTGGGGTCTCTAATCACGAATCCAAAGTCATAAGTTATTTTTTTACTCTATTAAGTACAATAAATTATCTTTTAGACATTCTCTAGTAAAAGCTGTCACTAGCAGGGCTAATAAGCTTCAATATTTAGAGCCAGAGCTAAAAGGGAGACGATGCTCTCATGCTCAGATAAACTGTGAATACGGCAAAGAAAACCAAATATTTTCGTCTGATCACTAACCTACGACTGATCTTAATGTAACATAGTGATTTGTATGATTGAATTAAAATAAAATAAATGTCAGTAAGGCTGACTAAAACACAGTGTATGACACACTTGGTAAAAGTGATTTTATTTTGTTCCTAGGATTATGGCACTTGGCCTATAGGCCTCCTGCATAACATTTCTTGCTTACGAAATAAAATATAACTTTTAGCACTCCTATCACAAATAACTATTTTGTTGCACGCTCGAGTTTAAAAGTTATTTTGCCGAGACCCATACATCCAGAAAAAAAACAAAAAAAACAATCGAAATCGCGCAAGAAACTACCAGGCTCACAAAATATTAAGATTTTTCCAGTGTTCGTAAAAAAATCCTTCCGAATAATTGCTTGCTTCATTGCACCTCTTCATGGTTATAGAAAGAATACCGCCATCTTTGTTCATCTTCGCGTGAAAAGTTTTTTGTGCTATTGTGATGCGATTTCATTATACAAACAAAAGTAGAAATTATTCACAGTGTTGTCACGTCTTTCTGAAGTTTGAAGTAAAGACCATCTTCAGGCAGGCGTTACTTTATTTTTATACGATCGTAGAAAAAGCGGTTTTGATTCTTACAACTTATATCATTATTACTATCTTTTTTAAAAAAATCAACTTTTTTTCTACAGTGAAATGAGGAATTTTACGTACCGCTACTCGTGTTTCAACTTAACATCCAAATTGACTTCGCTTCCTTAAATTTTTAAAATACAGTTATACAAAAAATAGCGAATGCAAATCGTTTATAATGTTACTTTTTTGCGCTCATAATAAAATATTACCGAACTCACTCCTAACGTCGTTCGTTCGGTAATATTTTCTTATTCGCGACAAAAAGGAGAAAATTATAAACTGATTGCGTAATGTACTATTAATTGCCGGTTCTAATTCCCGAGCCGCGCTCGTTGGTGTGAATGGGCGGGCTGATGCGCCGCGGGGCGGCACGGCGCATGCGCGGGGGCGGGGCGGGGGCGGGGGCGGGGGCGGGGACGGGACGGGGACGGGACGGGGGAGGGGGCGGGGGGCGGGGCGGGGGCGGGGGCCCGGGGCGGAGGCGGGGGCGGCCACCTACCAGCAGGAACTCGTCCATCCAGATGGCGGTCCGGATGCGCGTCGTGTTGAGCAGCAGCACGATGTAGTGCGTGAGGTACACGCAATACGACAGCCGGCTCAGCCCGCGCAGCACGTAGCAGTTGAGCAGGCGATTCACCAGCCCTGCAACGACGCCATCAATTCAACTTACCTCTTACAGCGAGTTTAAACATGTCCAAACGGGGTAGCGGAATAAAATACGGACATCTGTCCCCGGGGCTAAACATTTTTTATGATGAAAATCGTAATTGAAATGTAAAAAAAAAAATACGGGTTTTCGCCGGGTTTAAATAAATTTACCACGAGTTCTTCGTACAAATAAAAACACGCGTTTTTTAGCTTGTATACGTTTAATTTTTTTAATCACATTACGCCGATGAATATTGACTTTAATATTCCTTACGGTTTTCTATAGGTGACAAAGATGTTTTGAGATTTTTTCAGGCATTAAATCCTTACCACAAACAAAAAACTTATATAAGAAGCTAAAAAACGCTTTTTCATTTGTACGAAGTACTCAGAGTAAATTGATTTAAATCTGGCGAGAAAAAAAATTTTACACTTCAATTTCGATGTTCAACATAAAAAAATTATCCCTTGGGCGCAGATTTGCCTGTATTACTCGGATACCCCCTTTGTGATTATGTCACGTTTTTTATATATTATGATGAAATGGATGGTCTGGATTGGAAGGTAACGGTCAGAGATAGTTTTAATTTTTTAACTTAAATTAAATAATTAAAATAAATCTCACTTTTTTCTGCGAATTGGCCGTCATTTGGCCATGCGATACGTGCATCCTACCGGGGCTAAGAATGAAATATCGGGGTAGGTGCACGTTATTTTCTATATGGGGGAGGATTCGTGCAATTTAATGCACATTTCATTTTTATACCCCGGGGTTATTAGCTCAGGGGTATGGCGTGAAGTTATGATAATGATGAAAAAATATACACAAACATACAAAGACACACAACACAACCATGCCCGAGGCGAGACTCGAACCCGCGATCCTTTGGTCCGAGACCGCTACTGCATTACTGCCTTAATGATCGCGGCTATTGAATCGGCGGACCATACATTATTACAAACCAAAAGATTATTATACTTAGAAGCAAGACATTATCATTATCAGATATTTTCAATCCATTTTGGTCTCTTTCCTACCGACAAATGCTACTTATGAGTAGAAAGGTACAGGTCCTACCCCAACCTGAAATGGAATCTCTATCTGGGTTGGGGGAGATGGGAGGGAAGGGAATACTGCACTCGGTCCTTGACTCATTGAGAACTACTTTGGCATTCGACTAGTAGTAATGAGGAATAAAACAGAGCAGACGACTTACAATATCCAACCTGGCAGACGTCACAATCTGAGTTGTGCAAAGCGTCAATCAAATCTACGACACACTCTGGGTCCGAACCTAACTATACATACAGCATGTCCCAATCAGAGTGGAGTATCTCGGAAAGTTTATCGCTTTTTCTATCAGATTCTTCTTCCTACTGGTCGATCATAAACTGTGTCGCATCCCTCTTAGGACGCGGTTTACATCAATTGCTATGTCAATGTCCTAAAATCGTCGTATGTAGTGTAAAAAAGCTTTGATTTTAATTGATCTTTCATTTGGTCCATTTTGGAACTCTGTTAGGCATAATATCATTCGTGGAATAGCCTTATGGAATACCACTCGCGTTTTGGAAATTCTTAGATAAATCCCCTCCTCGCTTCGCGAGTCGAGATTTATCGACAATTTCCAAAGCCCTCGTGGTATCACCTATGATAAATACATTACGTAAAACAATGAATAAGGAAATTCCATTCCATTGTGAAATGTCCAAACTTAAAATAAGGAAATATAAATGGCTATTTCTCAAATATTTTAAGATTGTTTAATAGTAATAAAATTATTAAAGTTGGTTTAATTATTACAGAATAATATGTTTGACGTAACCTTACATAATAGTTTTATGAAAAGTTGCAATAAATTAAAAAAACTGTTAAAATTTCATAAGATTTTGGGTGATTTCGTTAAGATAATAATTATTCAAGATATTTGTCCTTGACTCAGAAAACGTTTAAAGTAGTTGTTTTATTATTAATTATATTTTATAGATTAAACGAACGAATGATAATGAAAGAATTATAAGACGGATATGTGAGGGTTTACCATTTGCAATTTTGCCATCACAAAATAAAAACGCTCGCATGGGAGTGGAAACCGCAACCTCTGGATCAGCGACGTCTAGAACAAACGCTTGGGGAAGTCTCTTAGAGTAAGAATTGTTTGGTAAAATTGTTAGCATCTTTGTGTAGGAATAGTTTTCTTTAATGTGTTGTAGACTTATTGCCTGGTGCTAGTATCTTCTATTGGTAGTCTTAGCGTTAAAGATTTTTGCGCTTTAACTGGATATCAATCGAAAGCAAAATTATTTTGTAGTTTTACTGATTATTGTATATCCGTGAAGAACTCGTATTTCAAGTGCTAATTTAATACGTTTTGCTACCCTGATTTTCCGCACATCATATGTTGAAATTCTTATCTTTAATCTACGAATTATTACAATTAGAAATGATCTTTCGTTTTTCGTTACTATAGCAACAAACAGAATGTGAAAAATATTGGATACAAATATTCCTTGTATGCCAAGGGAATGGAAAAGGCAGGGACTATGTTTTGGGTGCCAGATTAGCTTCGGAAATGCAGTTAAGAACTGGGGCGTCAACATGCTTCACCACACTGCTAGGGTTTCAATTTGGATGGAACTTGCTGGAAGAAGCGAACCAGAGGAGTAGAAGTATGATTGAAAACAAAAATGTGGTTCAAGTGATAATTCAATATTTTGCAACGTACTTTCAATGTAAAAAGTAAGAACGATTTTTAAAATCACAAATAAAAAGAATTTAATGAAATTTTGAATTAAATCATTGGTAGAATTCACTCAATTAAATCCACATGTGTTTACTCTTACCAGAGATTATCAATCTTTTTCGTTCATCGACCCCTTTTAAAAGAATTGTTGGCTCCATCGATCCCCTTACATCAATTTCTATATCATTCATCATCGTAACACAAAGTATTGCACATTAATATCTTAAAGATAACAATTCCGAACACCAACATTTTAGTAAATATCTAGATATTCAGTAATCGACAATGCTTCCGTTCTTAGTAGAGGAGTTTCTAATTTTCGTTGTTGTACAGTGGTTACGAAATGTTGAGCGTTTTTTAACTGGACATAGCATTTCCACAGTGCATATTGCAGGGAGTATATTCCATTTATAAAATATCGTTGTGAATACAAAATATAATTTGTTGGTAAGTAAACTTCCTAAGCAGTTGTGTAGGTTCTCTGAACCCTGGTGCAGAAAAATTTTATTAGACATCATTTAAAGCTCATGTACTCGTAAATGCAATAAATGAACAAATTTCCGCTAATGTAAATATTAACGACGTGAGAGGCTAGACAAAAGAAGAATGGTGTGGAGTTCGTTTTATTCTTTGCTGATATCTGTGCCCGGGGTTCTTATTAAGCGCCCTGTACTTCCGTGGATCGGTATGGTGCGCCGGTTGCATCGGTCTATATACGCTCCTGATCCTAAGGATGAATGTCGGATACGAAAGAGTAGGAGTGAATTTGTAATTTATTATTATTTAATTTATTGGTTATTTGTATCAGAAAACAATTATCTACATTGTTCATTTAATATTTTTTTGAATGAATTGGATCCTGATTATACCTATCGATTGCTGGTTGATATTTTGTTATGGATCCCCAATCGACACCTTGACCAATTGACCCCTTTCAGAATTTCATCGACCCCGAAGGAGTCTATATCGACCCCTTTGGGAACTCCTTGCTCTACATAATTAAAGTATAGTTTCACAAAAAGATTTCCTCCTTGATTTTGTTTGAAAAAAAAACACTGCTAAAGAAGATGGTTGGTTCAATAAATTTAAAGATTACATAAATTAATGACAGAAAATACTTGTAATTAGACACATCAATAACATTAGACCGATGGCCGTTACATGAAAAAACACGTTAATTACACCTTCTAACATTCAGGCAGAAATTATGACATCGATTTGGAGGATCCAAAGAGAAGATTAAGCATTCTTGGAATGGCAGAGACGAGTGTAAACTTCGGCATGCAATGCGAGGTTAGGTTAGGAGCTTTGTGGGAAAGCATGAATGATCGTATGTGATTGTCGGTGGCTGTGAATGATCCTTTGTGCTCCTGGGCGATGATCGTGGACAATATTGCAGGTGATCGAGGCGATGGTGGGAGATTGCTGGTGATCGTGGATGTTGGCTGCGGTCGTGGGCGATTGGAGGTGGTCGTAGGCGATGAGAGGTAGTCGTGGGTGTTGGTGGGCGGTCGTGGGCGATGGCGGGCGGTCGTGGGCGGCGGCGGGCTGTCGTGGGCGATGGCCGGCGTCGTGGGCGGTCGTGGACGATGGCGGGCGGTCGTGGGCGATGGTAGATGAGCATGGGTAATGGTGGGTGGTCCCGGAGGGATGGGGGGGAGTCGCGGAGGGATTGGGGGTGGTCGCGGAGGGATTGGGGCGGTCGCGGAGGGATTGGGGGTGGTCGCGTAGGGATTGGTGTGGTCGCGTAGGGATTGGGGTGGTCACGTAGGGATTGGGGGTGGTCGCGTAGGGATTGGGGGTGGTCGCGTAGGGATTGGGGGTGGTCGCGGAGGAGATTGGGGGTGGTCGCGAAGGGATTGGGGTGGTCGCGAAGGGATTGGGGTGGTCGCGGCGGGATTGGGGGTGGTCGCGAAGGGATTGGGGGTGGTCGCTTAGGGATTGGGGGTGGTCGCGGAGAGATTGGGGTGGTCGCCGGGAGGGGGGCTGTGGGTGGCCGTGGTTCGTTGTTGAGCGAGCGCAGGCGTTACCTCCGTAGCCCGTGTGGCAGGCGAAGACGAGCCACGCCACCGCCAGCGCCCACACGACGCGGTGCAGCGCGCCGTACACCACGTTCTCCGTCAGGTCGTACTGGTGGCCCATCTGCATCATGTGGTAGGGGCCGTACACGTCGCCCACCAGCAAGCAGGCACACGCCGTCCACCCCAGCACCACCCACACCTGCGGACCACCACCACAACCAAATGGCAACGCTTTCGCAGTCGATCGTAAAACTATATAATGTTCGTCAGAAGAATCAACGTCATCCTTATCGTTTGAAGTGTTAAGAGTTTTTCACAAAATTTTGTCCTTTCAGACTTGGCGTACATTCCAGTGTACATGATATTTACAGTGTTGTCAAACCTTTACTAAATGTCTGTAAGAATTCTAAATGTTGGAGATAAATGATTTTATCTTTTTTCATTTATTTATCTTTCATTTACTTATTTATCATATATTATTTATTTATCTTTTAAGAAGCCATTTTTACGAGATAACTTTTTTCCACATACTAAAAAAAAGGTCTGAAGGGTATGGTGATGAAAGTTTTTCTAACTTGTGACGGCAAAGTGATGCGAACTCTAAATTCTCATAATGCCATATTCTCTTAATTGGTTTTTGTTCGACTAATCTGTCTTCTACCATCATAATGTTGCATCATAGGAATAGAGTTTGCAATATTATCTGCTCGCTAGAAGGTACGTGATTGCACCCGATAATTCTGATATAGTTTTTCCATAAAGCTCTCTCATAGCCATTGAGTTCACACATGCGCAGTCTCGTAAGCGAGTTCGTATTGTATGCGATACGGTACTTCGGGCAAAAATCTTCCTAATGAAAGACACGGAGAACTTAGGACTTTGCCCTGGATACAATGAATGAAGGAAATTAAGAAACTCCTGATACAAACATCTTCAATATGACAATGTAACACTTCACATCGCAGAAGTAGTATTTTAGGTGATTTTTTAAATTTTTTCTTTGAAAACATTTTTTTCCCTAGTTAAATACTGTCATTCTTTAATCAATTCAATAATTTCATTCTTTGTTACAAGAAGGTGAATGTTGAATGTCGATCTTTGGCAATTCATGCCTTGACACGTGCCTTAGCTGATTTACCCTAGAACCAGGTAAGCTTCTGACGAAAAAAAAAAACAACCAAGTGCAAATATTCATACCCTTATTTTATGGGTTTATTAGGTGAAATACTGGTGCTCATGTTGTAATAGTAGTGCTGGTCATTACTATTTATGAAAAAAAAGACTGAAGATTTAATTTAAATCATCGTCTTAGTTTATCTTTTCTTTTTTTGTAACTTGCAATACACTTCTCTAAATAAATTACAAACGAAAATTGCTGAGTTTCTTACCCTAGACATGGTGAACTTCTTATTTCGTAGCCTGTTGAGTACATATCCGAGCGCTAAGCCTACCAGATACGATGACATGCGAGTATGTGTAGGCGAGTACACGTACTGCATGTACTCGTGAATCTGTTGATCCCTGAAACAAATATTCACAACATTTTTATGCTACATTTTTAAATTTTTTAAATTTATTTTACGTCAAAAAACAGTTAAAACTGCGTATGACGTGCTATGGGGAAAAGTGAATTGTGTGCACATTTTCAAAATTCTGTGATCCTTACACTAAGTCATATACTACTTAAATTTTGGAAAAAAACCCTCCCATGTAATAAAATCTATTTTCAAGGATAAATAAGCAATAAATTTTGGTTCTTATCCATGTTGTCCTTCGGAATAATACTTCCTGCCGCGACAACATGGAAACGATAATTTGAATAATTGTATTTCCCACTGAATTCTAGAAGACGTGCACAGAAAATGAAGTTACATTTATGTCCAGAAGCAAAACAAGGGGCCATCTCAGCATTTGCTCTATGGATCAGGAAAACTGGACGAAAAACCTGATCGAGATGGGGGCTTATGAATGCATTTGAAAGATAAATCAACAGCAGACAGTGTTTAATCAGCGAAACGATAATCTTTGTGGCGAAGGCTTCTGGAGAGGTCCAATTAGAACGAATAGACATCTCAACCAGTAGATCTTTGTTTTACT
Source organism: Teleogryllus occipitalis (assembly GCA_011170035.1). NCBI lineage: Eukaryota > Metazoa > Arthropoda > Insecta > Orthoptera > Gryllidae > Teleogryllus > Teleogryllus occipitalis. The sequence goes on along the minus strand of BLKR01006772.1, from coordinate 3,848 downwards.
TAATAGGATTAACCTTTTTAAATAAGGAACGTTTTTGCAATGTTTTAAAACTTCCCATCTGATCTTACAGGTTTAGTTTTTGTGTTAACATTCTGTTAGTAATTCAGAATATTTTATAAAACTACGCACTTAGGTTTTTGAAAGTAGTTCCTAAAAAATACATGGTGAGTTATTTCAGATGAAGAAAAACGAACGTCTGTCACAAAATATTGACAGTAATTAATTCCTTTGCTATTTTTGGCCTTAGAAGCAAAGATTCATGTTGCAAGTGTTTTTAGTAATTTTTCCATTTCGTCGCAGCTTGTATTTATCGCAACTATTTGGTACAGTGCTGATAAAAATTCACAAATGTATTTCTTCGTTGTATACAAAAAATATTTTTGTTTGGCAATACTTATAAGTTAGAGCTACTAGCTTTCCCGTGTCCTCTTCCCTATTTTTCCATTTCCATATTAAGCCTGTAATATATATTTTCGTTCAAGACCCTTTTATCCTCCGTTTCATTATTACTTGTTTCATGTGTCTCCTTCTAATGTCGAACTACCAGCTAAAATGTAATAGAATGTTCAAGAAGATCTCGTCCTATCAATTACGGTGTGAAGAACGTTTCTTTGAGGCATTTAGCCTCAAAATTTCAGTTATTAAGGCTCTAAAATGTTTCGTTTAGAAGTTATTTAACGATATATATTAAAAATATTCGTCCGACACATGAATATTTATGTTTTTTTTAAACAAATCCTTCATATTTTTGAAGTGAAAGTGCAATTTGTCACGTCTCTGTGAAATTCTATTTCTTATGAGAGATCGTGTATAAAGTTTGGTTGAGAGCCGCAAAAGGTATATATACCACTGAAATAATATAGGAGACGATATTCACAGTTTCGACTCACTAGAAGCACATCTTTCAGTACATCATAGCAGAAAAGTTGTCAAGAAACAATGTGAAAACAAAGCGTTGCTCAGCAAAATGACATTAGAAGTATTTGATCATCTAAGAAAGGAGAAGATGGTGATCTTTTTCACCTGCAATTACTACTTATGTGTCTAACCGACAACGCGATTCTCAATCTCGAAAGTTTGAAGGTGGAATTACTAGTTAATCTACCAGCCTCTGTTCTCTCCTCGCATTCTCTCCGCTTCGGTGTAACACACTGCAAAACTCAAACATATTTATTCTTAAATTCTATTTACATTGATTACTTACACCCTAGCTTCCAAACTAAATACTTACGGACTAATCTAAATCTACATGTTCGAATAATTAATTCATGCAATGGAATATCTGCCACTTTATCAGGACATCATGACCAGTATATCATCGTCAGTACATGATCATCATCTTCAATTATTCTTCATCCGCATTAAAGTTGTTCATCAATTTAGGTCGAAGTGCCCTTCTTGCGAATTTTGGGTTGTTGCGAGTTGTTTTATGATGGTGAATATGTAGTACATAATTTCTGACTATTTTCATTTTGTGTATTCGTTTCTTAAATTTTGTTAAATAACTTTATTGATCCTACTAATGCATTTCCTCTCCATGAAAGAATCATTTATAAAAAAAGAAGTAAATGGAGCGATTAAAGAAAACAAAATTGTTACAGTTCAATTTTACTTTTGACACTTGATTTTGTTTTTGAAACAAAATTGTTACAGTTCAATTTTACTTTTCACATTTGATTTTGTTTTCGAAACAAAATTGTTACAGTTCAATTTTACTTTTGACATTTGATTTTGTTTTTGAAACGGTTTTTTCTTTTACGTCTCGAAGTGGGTTGAGACGTAAGGAACCTCCAGCGGCGGTCGCCAATGAATTTGTGGAAAGAGGACGTTCTAGATCGACCAAAAAATGGCGATATTTTCGTAGCGACCTCGTTCTCTTTTAAGCTCCGAGGGGATGTGAATATACCAGTAAATTTCTACAGCCACGAAAAACCTGTGCATGGAATCTCGAGAGTGTGGGGGATTATTGATTAGCACGATATACCACGTATCAATAGCATAGCGTGGATGATTATTTAAACTATACAAAACCATAATTTGAAAGACTAAAGTTTTCTTGAAAACTGTGTGTTCTTAAAATTATTTGTGATGGTGAATATGTTCATAATTTCTGAGTATTTTGACACATTGCATATTCTTTCCTTGAATTGCATTAAATAATAATATTGACCTTACTTAAATGTGCATTAAAAGTCTTACATTGTTATGTTGATTTGCTTAGCACTAACTTAAGAGAACATTGAAAACAAGAAACTCTTCTGATTTAAAAAGTATTGACTCATTTGGAACAATGATGTATTTTGAACATTACTGTAAAATTGGATGAGGAAGGAGAAACTGACAAGTGGCATCAAATAAACACGGAATAATTTGCTACGCTTTTGAGCTGTTCCTTATTTTACATTTGAAGCAATGTCGGGAAAAATTTCTCTTCTAAGAAATAACAATCAATGTGCACAAGATCGAAATAAATATGGATTAGAAGCGCTTGTGGTTTCATGAAGGAGCTTAATGATGGGAAGTTTCAAATGATGAGCCGGTTCACGACTGGCCGATAGCTCTCAGCCGATGTGACGCAGCCGAAATCTTGCTTCGCACGCCGGCCGTGGAGGCACGGTGTTATCATAACAACCGCGTAAACGAGATTAAATAAATAAAAAGAGAAAAAAGCGAGCTATGAAGTAATGAACTTGGTTGCTTCATTTCTGCGAGAAGTATTCCTTTTCGTATAAAATAAATATTACAATGTGAATACCATCTAAATACAATTATCTTACATAGACCAAATTGTCTTTAACTTATAATTTGAGCGAAGAATTTAACAAATGCAGAAAAAAACATTAACTAGTTGAGCAGAAATTAAAGGTGAATCGATTTATATACAAATTCGCCACTACTGTAAAAGAGATTATAACTATTTTCAAAGGAGTTAACTGAAAGAACAGGATCAATTCCAATAATAAAGATTGTGAAATTTATGAATGAAAATTTGATTTTCTGAAATTTTGATGTCTTCGTCTATTCGTCAATGCTTGAGCATCATAACTAAACTATGTAACTAGATAACGATGAAGTCTTCTTGTTAGAATTTGGTTACATTTATAGATTAATGGCATACCTTTATATTCTCGACTTTTGTTTTTCGTTTCGAGATAAGCCATTATTCGAAATCTCCTCTTATTCAGATTTAATCATTTTCTCTCTCTCTCTCTCTCTCTCCCTCTCCCTCTCCCTCTCCCTCTCCCTCTCCCTCTCTTTCTCTCTCTCTTTCTCTCTTTCTCTTTCTTTCTCTTTCTTTCTCTTTCTTTCTCTTTCTTTCTGTCTTTCTCTCTGTCTTTCTCTCTTTCTCTCTCTCTCTTTCTCTCCTTCTCTCTTTCTCTCTCTTTCTCTTTCTCTCTCTTTCTCTCTCTTTCTCTCTCTTTCTCTCTCTTTCTCTCTCTTTCTCTCTCTTTCTCTCTCTTTCTCTCTCTTTCTCTCTCTTTCTCTCTCTTTCTCTCTCTTTCTCTCTCTATCTCTCTCTTTCTCTCTCTTTCTCTCTCATCTCTTCTCTTCTTCTACTTTCTTCTCTCTCTCTATCTCTTTCTCTATCTATCTCTTTCTCTCTCTCTCTATCTCTTTCTCTCTCATTCTTTTTCTCTCTCTCTATCTTTCTCTCTCATCTCTTTCTCTCTCTCTATCTCTCTCTCTCACACACACACAATCACACCAATCACACACAATCACACCAATCACACACAATCACACACACGCACTGACATGCCCAACTCTACCACACATGACGGGAGACCAGATTGGAGCATAGTTCATGGCGCGGTTGTAGTGTTACCGCGCTTGGAAAGATATCTGGA
>BLKR01006771.1:0-50408 GCA_011170035.1 Teleogryllus occipitalis | reverse complement strand
CGGCCGTCGGCGGAGCGCAGCTGCAGGCGCCACTGCGAGAAGCTGGACGTGGCGCTGTTCACGTGCAGCGGCAGCGTCACCCGCTCGCTCGACAGCACGTCTGCAACCACACGCCCGGTTGTGCTTAGCACCGGGGGCGGTGGCTCAGTGCGTCAACTGATGTCACTGCAGCGCCTCTGACCGGGAGGTCCTAGGTTACACTCTCCACGGCGGCAGGATTTTCGACACTTCCTTTTCAGCTAGGTCGAATTCAATCGCTGTCTCGAGGAGAATTCTAGCGGCCGGCTGCGCTGATCGGGAGTTTTCCGTGGTTTCTCCGATCAACACCAGGCGAATGCCGGAGTAGTACCCTACCAAACGGGCCATGCAGCGCGTGCGATTTTTCCTTCGTCTTCCTTGTCCTATCATCTCCCACACTGACATTAATATGCACTACACTATCACATTCTCTGGGAGACCGATCGGGAGCTTTGAGTTTGTCCCGGCTTGTGCGGTGCCCCGCTGGTAGGAAAGTCCTGGTTAGGGGGAAACCTCACTAGCCGACGGTAGCTCGGCGCCGGATCTCGCCATCCTGGGGGAGGGGAAGATCACTGCCATCGCCCGAGGAAAAACATGCACTACACTTATGGGACTAATGACCAACGTAGTTGACGCACCCGGAAACACGAAAAAATCAATCACTGTGCTTAGAGGAGAAGTCGGTTTACCAGGTCCCGTTTCAGAACACGGTGAACCATTCGTATGTCTGAACCTTGCTGATTTTCAGTGGAAACTACAGGGTTTGTTGCAGGTTGTTTCGGGATCAGCATGTCTCTCCTGTTCATTATTTCATTGCTTCTAGCTTGTTAGAACTACGTAATCGTTACACATTCCTCAAAATATTAATTTCTTGTGCTGCCGAATAATCAAAGGTTCTGCGAATGATAACAATCGTTATTCTATAGAGAGGAAAGGATCAATTAAACTGGTGATCCGGAAAGATATGATAAACTATCAGTGTTTAAAATCATACCAAAAACAGCAAATTTACAAAGAAATCGTCTTTATTCGTCAGTTGTTTGAGCTGCATTTTCTTGTTTCTTATTTTTTGCAGCATTAAAATACTTCTTATATACTTAGTATTAATATACAAATACGTAAAAACATGGTTCTACTTTGTATCAGACCGAAATAAATATCTTGTTTTAAAATCAGTGACGACGAATAAATAATGCTTTCCCATGTCGAGAAGTTATTTTTATCTAAGAAGTTGAAAGTATTAAAAGTACAATTTAAATACAAATTAAAATACAAAAAAACAAAAATTCAATTTTCACTCACCAGGAATATGAAGCTGAACTGGTGCAATTAAATTATCGCTCTTGAGTATTTCGACGGAGTAGACCACATTGGTGTTAAATATATGAGCATACTCGTCGGTGAAATGTTCATCTTTCACCAGTTCCAGTTGCATCAACTGCAAACCAACGGATGATTCTGGAACATTGTATGTTAATAAATTATTTTTTAAACTTTATCTCAATTATATTTGAATTAACTTGTGTGGAACTCTTTACAAGCTTGTAACTTCAAGTAAACTTTGGAATTTTATAAAGTTACTGTTGTGTATTTGGTAAAATGAGTGAGGCAGATTCCTCAAACACTCATTTATTCCACTCACAATATAATTTATACAGAACGCGCCGTTTTTTAATTTTTTTTAAAGGTTATTTGCTTCTATTGCCAAAAGTTATTTAGAAAATTTCACAACATCAAATCGTAAAATTTCGAGGATGTTACCCAATGTACCTTAAATATTTTATTAATCCGAGTAGTATTGCTACAAGAAGCTTATGCTGTGTCTCTAAAAAAAGGAGGGGACATTTACGGGAAAATTCCAAAATTGTAATTTTCATATCAATTCAGCAAAAAAGGTTTCTAATGAGTTATTTTATTTATTTGAGCATTATGCCATTTATTTATTGTATTTGATTTATCTTAACTTTAATAAATAGATTTCATAAAAATGTGTGTTGTGTTGGCATTAGAGCGGGCCATAAAGTATTAAAAAGGCCCGAGGGCATATAAATCAAAAAGGCCCGTAAGGGTATTTACAATACCGTATTTTTTTGAGGTCCGTAAATACACAGCAGTGAACTAGTAAACCATAAAAGTTATTTTGCTTTGTTCTTTTGTTGTTGTTTTTCGAAAAATGACGTGAATATATTTTTATAAATATGTATCACGGCGTTGATATGCACATTTCTAGAGATTTGTATACATTAGTGCATATGCGGGTGGAGGTGCTTCATGAATTTCAAAGAAGTCAAAAGCTTAAAAGTTTTCTGTGAAAAATGCTTCAAATTTCTTTACAGTAACGCAAAGGTTCGAGTCGAGCCAAATCGATCGGGGAATATCCATTTTGGAAGAAATCCTACGTATGGTTTATGCGGTAGTGGTTTTCACACACAGACCGACAGACATGTTTTGAAAACAAAAACACTCTTCCGTATGTAGGTATCACAATTTCTGAAATCTTACTTCATAACGTGTTAGGGGGAGTAATTTTCTAATCACAGAATTTACTAATATTAGAAGTGGGTTTATCTACTTTTTCTGTATCAGGACCCAACAATATGAGGTTTACTGTCGAAAAATCGCCGTTTTTCGCGCAGCATTACATAACTCTATATACTACGTATATTTCTCCGTATATAACACACGTATACGAGAATCTAAAAATTGATCGTCAATGCTGTAGTTTTTCAATTTATTTTTTGCAATCTTTGAAAATGAGTCCTGCACTATATTTATCAGCAAACTATTTGAAAATAAACATTTTACAAAAAGTTTAGAGCCGTTTTTGAGATTTTTTTAATTACCTACGTTCTATTCAAAATTACTGAAAAACGATTCAATTGTTTTGAAATATCGTTCTTATTTCTTATTCGTATCTTATTTAGTGATCCAAGACATTGATACACAAGTTCCATCAGGGAAAAAATTGTATTAAACATTGAACTTGATAGAAGACGCTGAAAAGTTTGAAATTTTTGGACGATTTTTGATGCAATTTTCGAAAATTCAGAGAATTCAATAATATAAGGTTCGTGTCATTTTATAAGCGTTCCTTGTTGTAAAAGATTAAAAAAATTAAACAAAAAATTTCTTAAAATGTTTGAAGAAATTTGGAAAATACCGACGGTTGATTCAAAGTTGCCCCGAAAATCAAAACACCCATTTCAAATTCAAGTGGCTGCAACATCAGTCTGATGGATCAGAGAACGTCGATTTTGATGTTAATATTACATTAGGTTTATCCGCTAGTTTATTCACAGACGGACGGTCAAGCGCAGACCAATCGTTAACCAATTTTTGATTACCCAAAAACGTTGATTCTCATTACACTTATTACACAACGTGTAGTTTAAACAACTTTTTTCAAATTTTTCCCAAAAATTACTCCTTTACTATTTATTTGAACCAGATTTATTCATTTTTTGGTATCAAGTCCCCACAATACGAGTAATGTTGGTGCCGAAAAATCGTTGGTTCTTGCCAGAGCATTATAACAGTACTTTCTTTATACTACGTAAGTAGTATGTGAAAAAGAAAAAAACAAGCCAGTAAGTATTGCGAATACATTTTCCTTATGCATAAAATCTTACTTATAAACATATTTTGCGATATTGTGCACTTTTATCCTAAAATTCTCATTGAATCCCATACATTTCGAATACCGTCGACCTAGTTTAGTCCTTGCGAGGTAACTTTGGTCCAACACGAAAAAGAAGTTATTAATTGTTGTACTGAACAAACAATACAAGATAAATAGGAATTTTTGGTCTTGAAAAATAGTTTGTACCTTTTTCCAGAGTAATTTAGTACTTTGAAATAAATTTAAGGTTTGGTATTAGCAACACTGGAGATTTTGCAAACATCTGTTTATGCGTGAAGATTATTATTTTCCAAACTTTCTCCTGTGGAACAATTTGGAAAAGAGTTAAACATTAGGTATGTGCCAAAATATTATCTATAGTAACCTGCAACAAATGTGTGATCTCAGTTCACTGTTAATTTTTTGGTTTTGATAGTAAATTTTAAAGTTTTTATGAACATAACCCAAATACTAGTTTTTCGGGGCTACTTTGTGCAAGGACAAAAGTAGCACCAGCTACGTAAAAATAATATTTACTAACAAATCTTTTTAACAAATGTTTTAATAACATTTTTCAACAGTTATAGGAATTGTGAATGTTATTTTAGTTGTTTATTTCAGTTTGTTATGACGTCATGACGAGAAATTATAAAAAAAGGCAGGTTCGAGAAAATACCCCAATTACAAGGAGAAAGACTTGACTGAATCAGGAGGATTTGACCAAAAGAGGGCCTAGTAAAAAAAGGAAGATATTAAAAAAGGCAAACCTGATAAAAGTGTTTTGTTTTGTTTCAATAGACCGCACGATCAAGACCAAAAACTCCTCGAAATGGCCTGATTAAAAGGGCATTTTTGTTTATGAATGGGCCGACATTAAGAAAAAAAATCAACATTTCCAAAGTTATAAAACAAGAACACATTCATGTTGCTGAGATGGATAATTACAATGAGTTAGAACGAAAAGTTTACATCTGAATAAAAAGGATAATTTTTTAGACATTATCATATTGTTTATTAATATTATGTTCATTGTCATGTTGTTTATTGTTTCAATGTGATTATAAAAATATTTTTTCTAATCAATTTATTAGCAGTTCTTTATTCAAGGCATTACAATGGTTCCAACTCGAAATCTATTCAATGTGTATGATATCATGTAAATGGACCAAAGAAGCTCTAAGAAGCAGGGCCTATTTTGGTTCAAAATTTCCAAAATAGAAAAATTAACATTTTTAAAACAATACCATTTCCTTTCTTATGTCATGTTAATTGCTTGAAATTCAATTTAAATATTGAAAATCTGTATGTTACATTCTTTTATTAAAGGAAATATTAGTTGAAACGTGAAAAAGTGGCCCAAAGTACCTAGATGCTCCTGCCAAAACTCCATCTCGTATTCGTTGAGCGTCTTCATGAACATGACGTTGGCGGCGGTGCGCAGGGCGGGGTTCATGCAGGGCACGTCCACGTGCGTGATGAGCGGGCACGGCACGAGCGCGTCGGCGCCGTAGAAGCGGCCGCCGCACGCGCACTGCAGCGCGCGCCACTCGCGGGGCAGCGCGAAGCGCAGCGCGGCCAGCGGCCGGCAGCGCGACGGCTTCGTCACCACCTGCCATTCCCACAGGGGCACCGGCTGCACGGCTGTCAACCGCTTTGGTCATTAGTTCCGTACGTGTAGTGAATGTTTTTTCTCTGGAGATGGCGGTGATCTTTTCCCACCGGAAAGATCCGAAGCGGACCTACCGTCGGCTAGTGGGGTTTCCCCCTAACCAGAACTCTCCCACCAGCGGGGCACCGCCCCAGCCGGGACAAGCTGTAAGCTCCCGACCGGTCTCCCGGAATATGTGGTAGTGTAGTGCATGTTAGTGTAAGTGTGTGTGTGTAAGGGGAGAGGATAGGACAAGGAATAGGAAGGACAGATCGCGCGCGGTCCGTGGCCCGTTTGGTAGGGTACTGCTCCGGCATTCGCCTGGTGTTGATCGGAGGGACCACGGAAAACTTCCGATCAGAGCAGCCGGTCGCTAGAATTCTCCTTCAGACAGCGACTGAATTCGACCTAGCTGACAAGCTAGTGCCGAAAATCCAGCCGCCGTCAGGACTCGAACCTAGGACCTCCCGGTGAGCCACACCTAGAGGGTGGCCAGTCTCAGCTATGGTGAGGTCGTGACAACACTCCCTAAGCTGCGGTTCCCCGGTTCGCAAGAGTCGTAGGAGTGGAAGAGGAAAAAAGAGCTTATACTCACTAAGAGTGTCTCACCTTAATGATGAAGTCCCCCACTTTGGGGCTGACGCATCCGATCCAGTAGTCGCGCACGAGCGGCGTGAAGGCGCACATGGTGACGTTGAGCAGCGAGGTCGGCACCCGCTGCTGCGACGTCGGCTTGATTTTCCTGGCGGATCTCCGCAAGTGGTAGGGCTTCCTCTTGGGCTCGGGCACCACCATCTCCACCTTCGCGGTGCTCTGGTTGAGGAAGAGGCGGCGCAGCTCCTTACGCGATTGCAGTTCGGACCAGGCGCACCCCGAGAAGGGCTCTGCGCACGAGGGCATTCGCACGTTAACCCTAGATTACAAAGGTGCCCTGTACCAAGCTTTAGTACGTAGGTGTAGTCTGCTAGACTACTTTGAGAAAAAGTAAATAAAAATCAATTTTTACAACGAGAAACTAAAGTTAATGGATTGAGCACGCATGATATGGAGCTACAAAATAGCTCAATAGCGTTTTCCATTTGTCGCACTGGCCGCACTGTCGCGCTACTCAGGGCAGCTTTCGTGTTCGACTCGACCGTTAGGGCGCACCAGTGCAAAGAAGCGCATGTTCCATTCGCGCAATCACACGGAGCCAGGGCGCTCTCGGGGCGCCCTAAACTGCACTGACGATCACGTCAGTGCAGTCCAGTGCACCGGGCCATTGTGAGGTTAGGTACGGAAGTTATCCATGCTGATTTAGAAATGTGATGAAGTTGTGAAGGCAACTGATCTTCTCTCACGCACAAATAATTCTTGTGACGCGCGAAGTTCGAAAACTCAGTTTGTTTTCCAAAAATTTAACCTTGAATAACTTAATGCTAACAAATCCAGTGCTATTTAGAAACCAATGTGTAGGTACATCTCAATTTCGAAACGCTAATAAAGTGAAAATAAAAATAGTGACCCTCACAGAATCATTCAAATAAATGTGCCAATAAATGTTTCTCGCACGCCTATACATATACCAGCGGAAATGCTCATGTTAAAATTTTAATGGTTTTCAATAACCAAAGAATTCTGCAGAAGCCTTTCGGTTCAAAATCTTTGTCCTGCATTAGGGTGGGTTTCGGTGCAACGACTGGAGAACGCTATAAAATCTTTTATAGCTATATCTAAACGCGCACAACGATACGTGTATCTCACTGGCCAGTCACACAATGAAGGTACACACAGTTTCAGAAACTGGGAGTGAGGGTAAGAGGGTGGAGAAGCTATGAGCAGTGGTCGCGCCAGTTGCTGGTGCCAGTTGCTGGTGCCAGTTGCTGGTGCCAGTTGCTGGTGCCAGTTGCTGGTGCCAGTTGCTGGTGCCAGTTGCTGGTGCCAGTTGCTGGTGCCAGTTGCTGGTGCCAGTTGCTGGTGCCAGTTGCTGGTGCCAGTTGCTGGTGCCAGTTGCTGGTGCCAGTTGCTGGTGCCAGTTGCTGGTGCCAGTTGCTGGTGCCATCCGAAACAACATGAGTGTCTATGACCACAACCTACCGAGTAAAACGGTCGCGGACCAAACCCGCAGGCTCCTGATTTTCACCAGTGCATTTGTTTATGGTTGCCATACTCTGAAGGTCAGAGAATGTAGCCCTGTTTAGAGGTCTGTTTCTTTTAAGTTATGTAGAGATGAGCGCATAGAAAGCCCGGAGGAAAGTGACCCTCGCCCGTACAAAGGGGAGCAACAGATGGACCGGGGAGAAAGGAAGAAAAATCATACGCCTGTTAAACTGGCATGTTGAAAACCGATAAAACCGGACGGGCCAAACTGGACGTTTGTGAGAGTTACCCGTTGAATTTTAAACACAAGATGAGAAATTTCGGGCGTCCACAGTTGTCAGGCAGCAACACCATGTATGGGTGCACCTTACAAGAAGTCGATTTGCAATCCAGAAAAGTATTTTTCCTTGTGCCTCAGTGGCACGTTTTCCCGAATAATTGTCACACTTCTCAAGTCAATCACGAGTAACATACGCAGTATGGCATTGCTAATGCTAAGAGGGGGTATTTTGGATCCACTTTTTACTTTCACAACATATTTCCTAAGAAGAGAAAGAATTGTAATGGTACTCAGAAAATAGACAATTCTTTCACTGAAACCTCTTATTGCCGACCACTGGTAATGGAAATGTGGATAAAGCTTATATCCATATGTAGTAAATTACTTCCTCAAACACGTGGTCTAGTCAGAATACATGATTTGTGGGTCCGTGATATCGAAAAATTGATTGAGGGAAAAACGTTTGTCTGTCTGTCGTCCGTCTGGGATCAACGACAGCGCCAGACATTTTTCTTCCAAATTGACATTCTCCTATTGATTGAACTGGAGGACTTGCGAGTTTAAACACGCATTCTGATTCTTGGCGATACTTTGTGTGAAGCCTTAACAACATTTTCAAATTTCTCTCAAACGTAGCTCTAATTCTTTTTATTAAATCATCAGACGCATAAAAGACTGGCGCGGTTCACATTTTTCTTGAAATTCTAAATTTTTGAAAAATGTAATTTTTTTGGGGTTTTATCACAACCACACTATTGAAGATGAAGTTTTTTTACCTTCATGAAAATCTTTGATAACACATCGTGAAATGAAGTCATGGACATTTTTTTTTAAAATATGAGAAGTTTTCGCGTAATTTTGCGTGAAATATAGACAATTTGTAAACAATTATTTTCTCAAAAACTAATCTCCATTTTCTTGATGTTTTTCCTCGTATGTATCAAAAAGAGGTAAAAAATGGTACTTGTCTCACTTTTAGAGAAGTCAATATTTTAGGAAAAAATAATATTGTAAAAGTACAAAATGGGGAAAAATAATTTTTTGCCTTAAATGAAATCTGTTCTAAAACATCAGATCATTAAAAAATATCACGTACAGATGATAATGTAGTACTTATAGATGTCCATGAAGATAAAGATCATTTTGGAAAAAATGGGTCGTTTTTGCGTAATTTCTGCTTGAAATGAATGCAAAAAAATAGTTTGTCTCTGGATGTCTTGAAATGTTTTCAATGATTCAAGCAAAAGACGCATAAAAATTCTTGCAGTCTAATTTTTTTGAACTCGCTGATTTTTAAAAATTAAAAAAGGTAGAACTAATGCGAGAAATAAATTGATTTTGTACGAGTATTTATTTTTTAAAAAAGATGGGGAAACATAATATTGCTGTACGGGTAATATTTTATTTCTTGGCTTAGAACCAACTTAAGAGATAAAGAGAAAGTGTTGGAATGCTTGAGCGGTAGTACATCCTCTGCTTTCTACTGCACTGGAGATTCGTCTGCAAATGATGACCTTTAGGTAATGTTTAAAACATTTCATTTCCCACCGAGAGATGTGTTTTTACGAGATATGTTTAATATGATGTTCTTCATGCTTCAACTGCGTTAGCTGGGATAGATTCATATTCTTCAGCCCATTTTCTATATTCAACATTTTTATAACCATCAGCAGTTTATTTCATTATGGTTTTCGGCATTGTCCTGTTGCATTATCGTGGAATTGAATCAGAGGTTTCTAGTTTGTTACTGACAAATCATATTTGTCTCTATTCACGTCAAATGGCTCAGTTCATTCAAATAATTCAAATTCCTCAATTCTGCCAATATGGAAGTTCGGCCGAGTTTGTCAGAAAACTTAGGAAGCAGTAAAATTGTCTGAGCAGTCGGCGTAATGACTGTTTGAAATATTCGATCGTAAACAACAGTGTGCTCAGAAAGCGAATTTGAGAAAACCCATCTCACCGCACCGTAATTCGTCCTATCTCAAAATAATGATGTACGGATGTATTTAGTGTTTTCGAGCGATGACGATTACGATTTAGGAAAGATAGCGTGCGAGTCATGTCCCGATTGTTAGGGTAATGCTCTGGCATTCGCCTGGTTTTGATCGGAGAAATCAAGGAAAAATACTATCACAGCAGCTGGCCGCTAGAATGTTCTTCCAGACAGTAGCTCAATTCCACACGCCTAAGCAGCTCTCGTCGAATAACCACCAAAATCATTCTGGGCACGAAACGTCTGACCTCCCGAGCAGCGATGCTGCAGCGCAAACAGTTGTCACTGAGTGGGCACTGCCGGGTAGGGCTCACCTTGGACTGATTGATTGATTTTTTCGTATTTCCGGGCGCGTCAACTGCTTTGGTTATTCCCGTAAGTGTAGTGCATGTTTTTCTCTCTCGGGAGATGGCGACGATCTTCCCCCGCTGGATGGTGATATCCGGTGACGACCTACCGCCGTCTAGCGGGGTTTTCCCCTCACCAGGACTCTCCCACCAGCGGAGCACCGCCCCAGCCGGGAAAAGCTCTAACCTCCCGACCGGTCCGCCAGAATATGTGGTCGTGTAGTGCAGGTTAGTGTGAGTGTGTGTGTAAGGGGAGAGGATAGGCCAAGTAAGAGGAAAGAAAGATCGCGCGCGGTCCGTGGCCCGTTTGGTATGGTACTGCTCCAGCATTCGCCTGGTGGTGATCGGAGAAACCACGGAAAACTACCGATCATGACAGCCGGCCGCTAGAATTCTCCTCCAGACAGCGACGTCTCACCTTGGACGGAGGGCATGGATTCCGTGAGGTAGAGGTCGAAGTCTGGGAGGTCGTGGAGCTGGTCGCCGTTGAAGAAGCTGGAGTAGGGCAGCGGCAGCTTGATGGTGTGGTGCGTGGGCTCGTAGAGCGGCGCCTGGATGAGGACGGTGGCGCTGACGGCGATGGACGAGGGCTGGCCCTCCAGGCGCAGCGCCAGCGAGCGCCCGAAGCGCGTCGCCTGCATCGTCCCGCTCAGCAGCAGCACGCCTGCCGCAGCAAGCCGCATCTCTCACCTCCACATTCCTTACACATGTTTGCATTTGACTGCGTATACTTGCTTTAAGTGAGTATGCGTTTGAGTGAGTATGCGTTTGAGCGAGTATGCGTTTGAGTGAGTATACTTGCTTTAAGGGGTACTTTAAACCTTAAAACCTTAAAAAATCGATTGTTGAAAACATTTTTGTTCCTATGCATTAATTATTCAGGAATATTTTGGTGAAAAAATATTTCGATATCTGCAATAGTTTTCGAGTTATGATGTAAAAGATATATTGCTGCATCATGCATCTATTAGTAAGAGAAGTAAGAGAAGCAAATCTCAAGACCCTTAACTTCATTCCTTGTTTTTCAGAATTACCGTTTTTAAGATCCGTTTCCCTTATAACTCAAAAACGAATCATTTTAAAGCTATGAAACTTTTAGTATGCATTTAACTAACTATTATCTACAAAACCATGCTAAATTATACCCACTAGATCAATAGTTTTTGTGATAAAAATTATAAAACTGAAAAACTATTAATAATCAAAATATTATTTTTTAATACAAATTAAAAATATTATTTATCCAGAGATCTAAATTATCGAGCATAGTTTTGTACCTGTGAGTATTGCCTACAAATTAAAAGGAGAAATTTGTAAAAATCTTCAAAATATTGTCTGTTATCAAGGAAACACTGAGTCAGTGCATTAAAAAATGGTTAAATTTTGATTTCTCAAAACAAATTTAATTTAAAAGCAATTTTTTCCTTGCAGAATAAAGATATTTGTGTGTCAGTTCATTTTCACTGCAGTGGAGTATGATTTTAATGGAGAAAAAAGTGTAAAAATCATAAATAATTTCAATGTTGTAAGCTCTTAATTTTCCCCCTTAAATCATTTCTTATGAAATTTCTTGAAAACTCAAACGTTTTTGGGAAAATCAGCTTCAAAAACCGTATTTTCAGAACCGCTAAAACGACATTTTCTTAAAAATGGCTTCATATTATCCCCTAATATATTTCAAAAGGAACGGATTTTACTTTTCTATAATATTCTGTCTTATTTCAATTTTACGATTAGAGGATCCAAAACTGAGGAAATGGGGGAAAATGTTCTTTATACACAACTAAGTGTCACCTAAGGACAGGTACTGACAAAACTAAAAAGTTAGCCTAGGCTAAAGAGTTAAATGACTAACAAATGCGAGAAAGTATGTGCAATTCTGTAGATCCAGTAGTGTGCAAAAGCACATCCGTCCGTCCGTCCGTCCGTCTGTGAACAATACTAGCGCCTTATCTATATGTAAGATTTTTTTCTAAAATGAATATTCCTCGGTCGAAGCTTTGTGATTATGAAAATCATTCTATAATATTGAAGGAACTTTAAATAAATCCCCTAGAGCATTTTGAAAATTTTCCCCAAAACGGCTCTACAATTTTTCTTTAATTTTTTTTATTCTAATACCACTGCAAGCACTGAATGCACTGAAAATGATATTAATGTGACTTTGATATATTATTGTTTTCTTTTTTTAAATTTTACAAATCTATTTTTTTTAGTATTTCTCACGTTAACATTTTTATTCCAAGTATTTTCAATACATTACTACATTTATGAGAACAATTACTTCAAATAATATTAAACAAAGTTTTTCGGACACTCTTTTAAGTCTTGGTAAAAATGAGCGTCGTGCTGTGCATTAACAGAAATGCCATTTCGATAAAAACGGCTCCAACTTTTTCAATAAAATTGCACCTATTAGACCAAGTTTTACATTTTTTGTGCAATTTCATCTCTGCTATTAGGGATCTAGCCCAGACTAGCCCAGACTGAAGAGATAACTAGTATGAGAATGTCTATGCCATTCTGTAACACCTCCAGCTTTCTTTAGTTTTTGTCTCTAATAAAGAAACGTGCAGTGATATAAATGGCACTCGTCCGATTTTTTGATGAATTATAACAAATTTTCGAAAATTTGGAAAATTTGATTTTTTTCTAAGTCTTCCTACAGCTAAAATATTCAAGATAAAGATATTTTCTTAATGAAAACCGATCTTCAAAATTGGATGTTTTAGTGAGGATATGTTCAGGTTTAACAAAATATGAGTAGTTTTCAGACATTTTTACGTGAAATAAAGCCCAAGTAAAAACAATATTTTCTCAAAAATGGTTCCAATTTCATTCTTTCATTTTTCTATAAGAGGGACGCTTATAAAATAGCACGCTTATAAAAATGGGACAAGTTCAATTTGCGTTCAACGTGTAATTTTTTGAAAATTTTCAATTGGAAATTTGGAATTACAATACGAGAAAGAATTTTCTTTTGTAGCGCCACTAGAGTCTATTTCATTCATTATGAATGAATGCCTTATTTTACGTGGCGAGACTCAGGTCATGAGGCCTGCCCTTCAGTCTGACCACGCAAATTTTCACCTTCTAGGGGAGAAAGAAGGTATTACTTGGGCGACAAAACAGACAATTTGAATTTAGCTCAGAGGCTTCATTTTGGCTTGAGGATCTTCTATATGCAGAAAATCTACTAACATGGGACAGCTGACTTTACTTCCCCTCGGAAGGAAGGCGTACGAAGCATTTTCGGAGCCACCTGAATTGCAAGGCCTAACTTGCTTTCGCGCGCTTTGGCCTCGACTTGTTGCCGTGAGAGAGAGCGAGAGAGAGAGCGAGAGAGAGAGCGAGAGAGCGAAGAAGAGCAAGGAGAGAAACGGAAACGAGAGCGAAACGAAAGCGAACGAGAGAACGAGAAACGCGAGAACGAAGAAGCGCGAAGAAGCGCGAGAAAAGCGAAGAAGCGAAGAGAAGAAGCGAAGAGAGAAAGTGAGCAGAAAATAAAAGAAGAGCTAAAGAAAATGAAGAAACTTTGAAATTCGAAGAAGTCGAAGAAGCACGAAAACGGAAGAAGCTGAAAGAAGAAAGAAAAGAGCGAAAGCTAAAAACGAAAAGAACGAAAGCCTTGAAGAAAGAAAGAGAAAACGAAGAAAAGAAGAAGTGAAGAGAAGCGAAGAGAGAGCGAGAGAGAGAGCGAGAGAGAGAGCGAGAGAAGAGAGTGAGAACGAGAGAGAGAGAGCGAGAGAGCGAGAGAGAGAGAAACGAGAGAGAGAAGAAGAAAGAGAGAAAAGAAAGAGGCAGAGCGAGAGAGAGAGCGAGAGAGAGGAGAGCGAAGAGAGAGAGCGAGAGAGAGCAGAAGAGAAGAGAGCAAGAGAGAAGCGAGAGAAGAGAGCGAGAGAAGAGAGAGCAAGAGAGAGAGCGAAGAGCGAGAGAGAGGCGAGAGAGAGAGATAGAAGCCCGAAGGCGCTCACAGCTCTGCGCGCTGAAGCTGCGCGACTGGAACTCGACGGAGAGCTTGAGCTGCTGGCGCGGGTGCAGCGTGATGTAGACGCCCGACGTGTCGACGCCCTCGGCGCCGGGGTAGGCAGCCGGCGCGGCGCCGCCGCCCAGCACGGAGAAGAAGGAGCCCGCCTCGCCCAGGAACTCGGCCAGGTAGTGCAGGCGGTACAGGGACGGGTTCACCAGCCCCAGGGTCACCTGGCGGCAACGACCACTTCAAGCAGTGGACCTTGGTACAGAACTGAGTCCAGAACTGAGTCCAGAGCATGACGAAGCAATGAAAGACGTGGGGCTGACGGTGCCAGGTACAGGCCTCGCTGGACACCTCGCTGCACTGCATGCACCTTCTCCAGGGTCAGCACCGAGCACTACCTCTCGCCGTGAGCGCGCGCAAGTCATGGACAGTCGATGTTTTCGCGTGTTCAGGCGCGTGGATTGACATTGCCCTCTTAAGTGTAGTGGATGCCTGTCTTTGCAGCTGGATGGAGAGATCCGCCGCTGACCCACACGTCGGCCTGTGGGAGATATACCCATTTCGGGTTTCTCCCGCAGCGAGGCACGGCGCCTGCTGGGTCGAGCTCTCCATCCACATGTCTGCAAGTATAAGTGAGAGTGAAAGGGGAGGATAGAAGAAGGAAAATCAAGGAAATGGCTTTTGCCTCGCCTAATATTTGCCGAAGAAATCGAGTAAAACTGCTGGAGAGTACAGCCGACCACTAGTATTCTCAATAGTCGTCATTTACTAGTGTATATACGGGAATTATGGAAAAGAAATCTTGTGTGGAAGTTTAAGGTGTCGTTTTTGGCTTATTTGGACTCCAATATCTTTATCTCTGACAAATAGTGTTTTCCCCGACAATTTGTAATAAAAGAATCGTTTCCGGCACCGCAAGAGGCGAGGTTGGCTGGCGCATGCGCGCAGAGCAGGTACCCTGGCGCGGTCGGAGAGCGGCGCGGTGAGGCGCAGCGCGGCGCGCGCGGACATGACGGGCAGCACGTTGTAGAGGAAAGCCACCAGCAGCACCATCTTGACGGCGAGCGGCCGCACCAGGTCGCGCACGCTCACGGTGAAGCCCAGGCGCAGCTTGGTCCACACCTCCACCGCGCGCGCCGCGTTGTGCTGCGCCTGCGCACCCGTTAGCACATGGACTCTCTCCTACATTTATTCGTTTGTTCGTGTGTCGGTGTGTCGGTGTGTCGGTGTGTCGGTGTGTCGGTGTGTCGGTGTGTCGGTGTGTCGGTGTGTCGGTGTGTCGGTGAGTCGGTGAGTCGGTGAGTCGGTGAGTCGGTGAGTCGGTGAGTCGGTGAGTCGGTGAGTCGGTGAGTCGGTGAGTCGGTGAGTCGGTGAGTCGGTGAGTCGGTGAGTCGGTGAGTCGGTGTGTCGGTGTGTCGGTGAGTCGGTGAGTTGGTGAGTCGGTGAGTCGGTGAGTCGGTGAGTCGCTTTATTCATTTATTGGTGAGTCGGTGAGTCGGTGAGTCGGTGAGTCGCTTTATTCATTTATTGGATTCCGGGCGCGTAACTGCTAACGTCATTATTACCGTAAGTGTAGCAAATGTATTTGTCGCGGGAGGTGGGGGAGATCTCCTCGTGGTCTCTTGGCGTGTGGGGTAGTGTAGTGCATGTTAAGTGTAAGAGATGTACATCGGTAAAGAAAGTGGAAAGGAAGATCATCCGCAGTTCATGGCTCGTTTATAGTAGTGGTGTGCATGTTAGTGTGTGTGTATAAGGGATGAGGATAGGACAAGACAGAGGAAGGAAAGATCGCGCGCGGTCCGTGGCCAGTTTGTTTGGGTAATCCTCCGGAATTCGCCTATTGCTGATCGGATAAAACACGGGAAACTACCAATCAGAGCAACCGGCCGCTAGAATTCTCCTCCAGACAGCGGCTGAATTCGACCTAGCTCTCTTGCTAGTCACCTGTCTCTGTCGGACTCGAACCCTGGTATCTCCCGGTCAGAGGCACGGCAGTCACATCAGCTGCTATCAGCCACCTCATCTCGACGTGTTAAAGACAGTGGTGATGGCTGTGGCAATGGCAATTGTATAATACGTGTTTTATCCCTAAGCGTAGTGTTTTCAGAAATGTATTATCATACGGGATTCATCAAGACACCAAGGAGAATTAAGTGAGCATTAATGTCCCCTAAGAGTAGTGCGTGTCAACCCTGAGATGTGACGTTCTTCCTCCTCCGCTGGTGCGCGACATCCGGCGCCGGATGTCGGCCCTCGGCTTGCGGGGTTTCCTCCCCACGCATCTCTGCCAGCGGGACAAGCTCTAAGCTTTGAACAAATATCTTGACTAAGTTCCAGGCTTGTGTGGTAGTATAGTCCATAGAAGTGTATTGATCGATTGATTGATTTTTTCGTGTTCCGGGCGCGTCAACTGCTTTGGTCTTTAGTCCCGTAAGTGTAGTGCACGTGTTTTCTCGGAAGATGGCGGTGACCTTCCCCCGCTGAATGGCGAGATCGCACTAGCCGACGGTAGGTCGGCGCCGAGTTTCCCCCTAATCAGGACTCTCCCACCAGCGGGGCACCGCCCCAGCCGCGACAAGCTCTGAGCTCCCGACCGGCATAGAAGTTTAAGTGTGTGTATGTGTAAAGGGAGAGATGCAGACAAGTATGAGAAAGGAATCATTCCAGAGAATCTCTGCAGAATGTTTAGTCATCGAAACTCGAAAACTACCTATAAAGCCCACAATAATCTGCACAAAAAATAATTTGTCTATACTAAGTTCGACCATGCGTTCAAAGAGTTTGCACGATATCATCATTATCATAAAGTTTTATTATTTTATATCATACGTTTTGGTCATGTTTCTCCTGCACTTTGTGCGTCAAACATTTTGCCATCACGCGAGTCATTACAATGAATACCTGCTCGAGGGTGGCGGGCTGCGGGAAGATGTCGGGCATGAAGTCGAGCACGTAGGGGCAGGCGTCGAGCGTGACGTAGGCGAGCACCACGGCGTCCGCCAGGTCGTTCTCGAAGTTGGTGATGTTGCGTCGCTTCGGCGGCGCCTTCACCCTGTCGCCCAGCGTCTGGCACGCGTGCGCGTACCGCTCGTTGAGCCACGCCAGCAGGCACAGCTCCTGGTCGCTGTAGTGCGCCGCCGACCCCACCAGGTACTGGCGCGAGCGGAACTGCAGCTCCCCCACCACCGATACTCTCCTCGGTGTCCGGAACGCCTCCCTGAGCGAACCCCCTTTGCATCGCACCATAGCGCTACCTAGGCATCTTCTCTGCATGGCGCCATAGCACTACCTAGGCACCATCTTTGCATTGCACCATAGCGCTACCTAGGCATCTTCTCTGCATGGCGCCATAGGCATAGCACTACCTAGGCACCATCTTTGCATCGCACCATAGGGCTACCTAAACATCTTCTCTGCATGGCGCCATAGCAATACCTAGGCACCATCTTTGCATCGCACCATAGCGCTACTTAAGCATCTTCTCTGCATGGCGCCATAGCACTACCTAGGCACCATCTTTGCATCGCACCATAGCGCTACCTAAGCATCTTCTCTGCATGGCGCCATAGCACTACCTAGGCACCATCTTTGCATCGCACCATAGCGCCACCTAAGCATCTTCTCTGCATGGCGCCATAGCACTACCTAGGCACCATCTTTGCATCGCACCATAGCGCTACCTAGGCATCTTCTCTGCATGGCGCCATAGCACTACCTAGGCACCATCTTCGCCCCGCACCATAGCGCTACCTAGACACAAATTTTGCATCGCACCATAGCACTACCTAGGCACTATCTTTGCTTCGCACCACAGCTCTACCTAAGAACACTTATCTATCATTTATGATTTATTGTTGCGAAATTAAACCATCAAACTCAATTACCAAATAACCATCACATAATACCACTATACCACTATTTAGTTACTTCCTTGGCAAGGCGCCAAAGCGCTACGTAAGCGCTATCCTGGCATGACGCCATTGCGCTACTAAGGCACTTCCTTTACATGGCACCGTAGCGCTACCTAGGCACTATCTTTGCATTGCGCCATAGCGCTACCTAGGCACCTCGTCGGCAACGGCGCATTAGCACTACCTAGGCACTATCTTCGCATCGCATCATAACGTTCTCCAGCCTGGCCGCTAGAATTCTCCTCCAAACAGCTGAATTCGACCTAGCTGAAAAGCTAGTCTCAAAAATCCTGCCGCCGTTGGAACTCGAACCTAGCACCTCCCGGTACGTAAATCAGCACTCCATCCAGAGGCAGAGAATCGCCGACTCCACTCGAAATTAAACATTCAGCACTCTTAGTTAGTTAATGCCTTATTTTACATGTCGAGACTTGGGCGCGCTCGGGAGAGCCATCAAGCCCACTCAACCGTCTGACCACACACTTTTCGCTACGCTCCTTTCACCAACTAGGGGAGAAAGAAGGTATTACTTGGTGAACGAAAGAGGCAATTTGAATTTAGCTCAGAGGCTTCATTTAGGCTTGAGGATCTTTTACATCTTTAAATCTACTAACATGGGACAGCCGGCTTTACTTCCCCTCCGAAAAAGGCGTACGAAGGATTGTTTCGCCCTTAAAAACCCACGGCTTCGATCGGGTTTGAACCCACAAGCTTGGGTACAACGGTCTGGTACGCTAACCGTTACACGATACGTGAGAGCGAAGTCCATTGACGCGCCTGGACTCACTGCGAGTGGTAGTGCTCGGTGTCGATCCTGGGCAGCCAGAAGGTGCGCGCGTACTGCAGCGCCGTGTCCAGCCAGGCCTGGCGCGACAGCTGGCGGTGGCGCGTGCGCCCGAGCAGCGGGCCCGGCACCGCCAGCCCCAAGTCCAGCGGCTTGGCCAGCCCCGCGGCGTCCGCCTCCTCGCACACCACGTACAGCGGCGTCTTCCACTTCTTCGCCATCTCGCGCCAGCTGATGCGGCTCACGGGCGACTTGGCCGAGTCCGTCTCTTCGCTTGGCGATTCGTACTCAGAGGCTGGAAGAGATTGATCCGGGCGCGTCAACGGCTTTGGTCCTTATTCCCGTAAGTGTAGTGCATATTTTTTTGGAGATGGCGGTGATCTTCACCCGCTAGATGGCGAGATCCAGTGCCGACCTACCGTCGGCTAGTGGGGTTTCCCCCTAAACAGGACTCTCCCATCAGCGGGGCACCGCCCCCGCCGGGACAAGCTCTAAGCTCCTGACCGGTCTCCCGGAATATGTGGTAGTGTAGTTCATGTTAGTGTGTGTGTGTGTGTGTGTGTGTGTGTGTGTGTGTGTGTGTGTGTGTGTGTAAAGGGAGAGGATAGGACAAAGAAGAGGAAGGAAAGATCGCGCGCGGTCCGTTTGTTAGGGTACTGCTTCGGCATTCGCCTGATGTTGATCGGAGAAACCATGGAAAACTACCGATCAGAGCAGCCGGCCGCTATAATTCTCCTCCAGACAGCGACCGAACTCGACGTAGCTGAAAAGCTAGTGTCGAAAATCCTGCCACCATCAGGACTCGAACCTAGGACGCCCAGGTCAGAGGCGCTGCAGTGACGGGCTGAAATAGAAAACTCGTGTTCCGCTCTGCCTGTAGAGAACGCCACTGTGCGCAATCCGCAAACGATAGGCGTGTGGTGAGCTTAGTGGCATCGCAACTCCCATAGAACAGGTTTGATTCTCAAACGACAAAACTTTCTCTATACCACGTATATTACTCCGTATATACGTACGTAAACGAGACTGTAAAAATGGCATCATTACATATCACGTAATAGAAAACGAGGAATCTAACAATGGGTATATCTCAATTTTAAATATTTCGGTGATGTGGCTTTTTTGCATTAGGAAAACGTGTTGATCTACAGGACGAAATCCTACTATCTAATTTCACTTGAAAACGTAATGTTTTGCATATAATTATATTCTCTGAAAACTTTTTGGAAGGACACGTCCAACGTTTTCTGGGCATTATATTAATATAAAACTACTCTTTCTATTTAAAGACGGTCATTAATCTTGAAACTAAAAAAAACGCTAAATTCGCTTCGCTAGCTAACCTCGTACTCGCACTCTGGCGCTGGCTAGTCGATGAAACGTCGATAGATTGTAACTCATAAAACTAAACGACCAACGAAGTAATTAGTCTTGAAAATGACGTAATGAACAAGCGATATCACATAAACATTCATTCTATTAAGGGTCCATTCTTATTAAAGAGCAAAGATACATTTAGGAGCCACTAACTTTCATTTGAAGAAAAAATTAAGAATCTTCATTGGCTAGATATTTCAAATTTTTTTAGACACGAAAACCCTTAGTATTTGAAATAAATAGATGTTCATTGTACTTGTGCGCTTGAGAACGTTACGCTTGAGAATGTTAAAGTTGTAACACGTAAAAAATAAATGTTTTCACCTATGACGAGCTCCCTGTACAAGTTGTAGTCCAAGTAGTGCTCCGGCCGCACGCATCTATTATTTGAAATAAATACGTGTTCATTGTACCTGTGCGCTTGAGAACGTTAAAGTTGTAACACGTAAAAAATAAATGTTCTCACCTATGACGAGCTCCCTGTACAAGTTGTAGTCCAAGTAGTGCTCGGGCCGCACGTGAGGGAGCACGGCTCCGTTGCAGCGCAGGATGTGCAGCAGCAGGGTGTAGCGGCGCAGCTGGATGTAGGCGAGCTCCCGCAGGGGCGGATCGCTCACTTCCTGGACGTCCTCCCGCGTGGGGCCCTCGTACGTGTCTCCGGGAATGATGTAGCTGGGGTCGCCGTACGTCCAGTCTTCGAAACCCTTAGGCATGCTTCGGCAAAAGGTGCATGTTACGTAGAAATACCTTCCCCTTCCCAATATTTACTTTTACAAGTTAAGCGCATGTAGATAGTCTAAATGTTCATTGTGAAGCCATCGAAACATGCTTATTATGAGAGGATAGATTCAGTTATTGAATTGGAAACTGATGATTTTATACATTTCTTGCCTTTTAACATAAAAAAATATTGACTTTCCTGCTACTTTTACTAGTCTTCCAGTTGATGGAAAATACTTGGGGAACTGCAAATATCCTACTTTTTAAATATTAATCATAACTCAACCAAAACATTTGCTTTTTACTGTTTAATATTACCAATTGGCATTATTATTATTATTATTATTATTATTATTATTATTATTATTATTATTATTATTATTATTATTATTATTATTATTATTATTATTATTTTAGGGATGATTTTCTAAATTGGGACATGTATATCAATATTGTAGATACAATATGAACCAGGTTTATAATATAAGTAATAAATTTAACTATATAATTAATTGGGTACCACAAATTACTGCTTTCGTCAATAACAGAGAATGACAAATAAGAAACCAATGTAACAAGCCATTTTATTTGGCTCATGTTTTAGATATTGACCAATGTGACATAACCTGAAAAAAATACATGCATTCCTTTAATCTTTAAAACTAATATGTGCACATATGTTTTGATAAAATGGGGTTTAAAGCGACCATAGCCGGCATGAAATCAATGGATTAATCTGGCGCTGAAGTTGAGTATTTTTTCTTTTGTAACTCAAAAGCAAAGCCAGTTATTGGCCAAATATGAAGGCCATTTCAGAAGTCATGGCAACTACCGTCTCCTACATTATTTCAGTAGTATCCATAACTTTTGCGGATCTCACACGCAACCAATCTTCATAAATGAGGTCTCTAACGAAAGAGAATTTCATGGAGACCTGGCGAATTTCACTTTCACTTTCAAAATATGAAGGATGTGTTGAAAAACACGTATCTAAATATCCATGTCGAATGCAACCCACAACACTGGGCCGAATTTTTAAATTATATCATTAAGTAAGTCCTAAACAAAGCATTTTGAGGGTCTTAAAAACTAAAATTTTGAGGCCAAAAAAACGTTTTTCATACCGTAATCTACACGATGAGATATTAAACATTCTATTACATTTTTGCTGGTTCGATGCTTCTTTTATATGAAATTAAACTAATGACTCGGCGTGATTGAATTATACGGGTGTACCTCTACTTGGTAATAACGTTAAATAAGAATAGTTAGTATTGACAAGGGTGTATTGTATTTTTATCAATTACAAGGAGATACATAGAACAATGACAGAGGTTAAGAGATATAGCTATATCAAAGGCTTAATATGGAAATGGAGAAATAGGCAGTAGGATGGGATTTAACATATGGAGAGTTCTCGCACGGGTACCCTAGTTTTATATATTCCGAATAACCTCATATGCCGATATTGCACTATATATAGTGACTGTTAATAAAATAGAGCCATTCCCGGAGCCTACAGGTTTATTAACTGACAAAAATTAGTTGCAATTACTTCTGAAATGACCCTCGTACCTACATCTACCCTCTCATATGTTGATTTAAAGAACATCTTTTATTTTTACTTGAATGCCGACAACATCTCACCAACAAAGCAGTTCTTACTTCTGACTAAGAAATTCCATAGCACTCTTGCCTAACATTTGGCTTAAAGCTCTCTGTGGTGTCATCATGTTGAATGGGCACGAAGGGCGACTTGGTCTATTTCGAGGTCTTCTAGAGTCTGGTTCCTCTTTGGCCGCTTCCTGACTAGCTCCGCCAACACGATACAGTTGATTCAAACTGTCCGGTATGGTGACCCAGTAGTGGCGCTGGAAGACGATATCGTACAACCACTCCTCAGTTGCTTGTTGTACCCTGAATTGAAATAAAACGTGTTAATGGTGGCAGTAGTAATTACTACTCGCCTTTTTGTAGTTTAGTATTTAAATCTTAAGCCGGAGTAATTCGGAATTGCTTTTGGAATAATATTATTATACCAAACGTTTATTAGTTACAAAAGATAGTGAATCCCAGGGGCGGCCGGTACGAAATTTTTAGGGTGGTGCCAGTTAGCAATACGACGTCGATAACAAAACATCGATGTTGCCAATTATCGATATTCAAAATGAAAACGTCGATGTTAATAAAGCATCGATCAAAAACCACCTGTTTTTAAACATCGATGCGATGTTTCAAAAGCGGTTTATTAATTTCTAAAATAAAATTCATGGGCAACAAAATTTATTTTTTCAGTGACCGTGTTTATTAATTTATAATGAAGATTAAACTGAAAAAAAAGGAGAGCAAATAAAAATTCTCAGCCTGAAAGCCTGAGCGCCCACTGTAATCTCAAGAGGTCACAGCTTCCTGAGTTCGCCTTACGCCCACGGCGTACGCCGCCTCTCCGTGTGCGAAACACCAGGGCATCGGGGTCATCCCGGACGAGAGATCTGCTCGATGAAGATAGAGCTATTGGCGCACTCTGTGGAGCAGAACGTGAACTACTGTGACACTTTTCCGTGGCACCGTCTGATACATAAGAGACGCCAATTTAGCGTTCTTTATGCAGGGTTAAATGGGCAGACATAGCGACAGTCCGTGGGTGGCTCAGAGGTTCAGAAGGAAGCCGACAGATAGCATTTCGCCCTGTGCGTTTGAAGAGAATATTGATTGAGCATTGAATGACTACGGGCATATTCAAATAAATTACTATAAAGAATAATAGATTGAAGAAGCGATATTTTATACACACATTTGTGGTGAGAATGTTCTTTTCTTCCTTTTTGTTGGTGGTGCCATGGCACTCCCCTACAAGCCGACACTGCACACTGGGACAGGAGGGAGTCAAAATGGGACAAAAATATTTCCAGCTGAAAAATGTCCCACTATTCGTCCTGAACATTCATTTTAATAATGATAATGTTTAATACTTACCTTTCGGTGCTTTTTGGACCTCAAAATAATTTGTAGATCATAGATTTTCTCTCATAGCTGAAGAACAGTTAGAAGAGTTACTGATATTTAATCACACGTTAAAATTTAAAAACAAATAATTTATTAATTGATGTAAAAATTATTATTACAAGAAATTCTACTAATTTTACTGAATATACAGATCTTTCATTCTTGGTTTTCATCATCATCATCATCATCATTATCATCTTGTAAATCAATAATCGACTTCAATAAATCCTGAGCTTCCGGCCAAAGTTCTACTTGTTTTTTCCCATAAGGTTTCCTCAGGCTTGTAATAAGTGGATCAGATGTAACTAGAAGACGATGAAAGAAATCGCTCATTGTGTTCACACGAGAATTTATTCTTGTGTGATGCTCTCTGTAATCCCGTATATTCTTGTGGTGCGCCTCCTGTGCCTCTTCTGAAAGAAGTCCAATTGGAAGGAAAGCAGATTTTATAATTTGTGAACCGTGAAGTAAAAGTTTATGAACACTTGCTGGAAGGTAAAACCAAGGATAATTCTTTACAAACAATCTTGCTGTGTCTAGAGCATAGAGATTAAATGCTTCACTATTGACCTGCTTCCCACAAGAAATTACTTGTAAGATAATATAAAATCATTTTATAATTTCTTGATTTACTCCTGTAATAAGTGAAGCAGTTTTTGGATCTGCAAAAAAGCGACGTGCCGTGTTACCATCATTGGTATTTCCACTTCCGCCAGGCTTTGCTCTATCTACTCTAAGACCCATTTTCTGTTGCAGCATTTTCTGAATATGTTCTTTTCGAGATTTTAAAATTTCTTTATCATTTCCCCTTGCTTGCCACTTCTTAATGTTCAATCTATATGCAACGTGTAAAATGCACTCCAAGCAACGAATCCACGCGTGCAACGGGGATAATCCAAATGAAAATGCATTTTCATTCACTTGCCTTCTCAATACCATCTCAATGTCATTCATTTCTTTAGGGTGCGCTCCACAAATGTAGCGCACTTGAGTTGACTTGTTTCCCATTATTGTGTTACATACTTTGCCGTCTATCACTGTCATTCGTAATTCATAACGAATGTTCATAACAATTCCATTCAAGGAAAGGGTATGCGGAACAAGAGCATTCATTTGCCTCTGAATTATTGCCACTTCATCCTTCAAAAATTCAGATGTTTCCTTTGCGAAAAGGAGACGAATTGGTCTGCAATAGTTTGGTGATTATGGCCGAGGGTTCTCCCACATAATATTTGTTTTATTGTCCGAATCAATTTTGAGAAGAAGGGGAACAAAGGAGCTTAAAAACATGTCAGAATCATCGACATATTCACTGTTTTCAAAATTTTGTTTGTATTGTGAGTGACCCGTACTTCCATCACATCCCCATTTTCCAATGAGCACTAAATTAAGTTTTGTGCCTGTAAGGAGGCGAAGTTTGTCTTTTGGTATGCTCTCAAATATTCGTTCGGTTGTATGATCAAGTAGGCTCTGAAACTTTACAGCAGCCTCTTTTTCTGTTACAACAATGTCAGGAGGGTAACACTTAAGCTTTGCTTCCTGAACTTTGTGATATGATGGATATAACTCAACATTTTTGTCTCTAGCATAAGTTCTAAGCATTATGTACACATCCTTTGACATATCTGCATCCAACATAAGAGCTAAGGCTTCGTCGCGACTGTACTTCGAAGAAGAGATTGCGGTGCTTTGATAAGAATTTAAAATCTTTTTTGCTCGTGATGGTGTACTCAGAGCATTCTTTATCAACACTGCTGCATCCTTATTCCCATTTTCTTTTAATTTTTGGCATGTGGCAAAAGCGAGCTCGCTAGGGGAGTTTGATTCCCTAAGGTGTGAAGTTTTCCTTCTTTTAGTTTTGTCAGAGGCATCATCGAAGAGTCTTTTCGGCCGTCCTCTTGAGTTACAAGATACAGACATCTTTCCACAAACTTCAGGACTACTGTTGAAAAGAGCTGGTAATTTAAAATATTTCTCTAACCAATCCTTATAGCGCTCTTTGAAACGATACTTCATACGGTAACACTTCTGCCACATCTTGTTATAATTGCTACAAAACGTATGCACACTGATTGATAATTCCTTCAAATAGTTCTCAGAACAACCAGAAATGTCTAAACGGCTTTTAATAAACTCTAGTACCGATTGTTTATTGTTCTTTTGTGCCCATAACACTTCTACTAGATCCCGATGACGAAAACTGGTGCATTCTGAAAATAACAGGCAATACGTATTGCTATACAGAAATGAAATTTTACAGAAAATGTGCAAAATTGTGCAGCTAATTTCAACGTGAATACTGTCTATGAACCCTCTAAAGTAGTTTACATCAAGTTTCCACATTACCGAAGTTTACAGATTTTTTGTAGGTCAATTAATTGTTTTTTGATGGACCACATAACCTCCAAATCAACATTGTAAATAAATAAACATTTTTATGTAAAATCTATTGATAATTAATTTAATTACAGCAATTTAATACTCACGAATTTCTTTGTAAGATAGATCCATTCTGTGTCCAAAAAATCAACAACCGTAAGAAAAAACAGCGTTAGAAAAACTTACTCTAAACCGACAGTTGCGGGCAGCGTAAACGAGAGTCATATGCTTGTATTCACTGCTGCCAATTCACGTATAAAAAATGTTAACAGAAAAACAAAGAACGATCCAATATGCCCCAGAATGTCTACCATCCATTCATCATGTTCAAATGTTTTAGGAATAGACTTGATTTTTGTATTTTTGTCCCTCTTTGACACCCCTCTGTCCCAGTGTGCACGGGTTTGTGTGTGTGTGTGTGTGTGTGTGTGTGTGTGTGTGTGTGTGTGTGTGTGTGTGTGTGCGTTGACCTGCGCATGTACTGGGCGCTGTCCGAGATGTCGGTGGCGTCGGGGAAGGACGGGTAGCTGCTGTTGAGGTCGTCGACCGAGCACTGGCTGGCCGCCGCCTTGGCCTCGTCCGCCTCGTCGCTGCCCGCGCTGCTGCCACCCGAGCTGGGCGGCGAGTCGAAGTCCGGGTCGCCCGTCGCCTCGTGCGACACGAGCACGCGCGAGCTGGTGGGTATCAGCGGCATCAGGCTGGTGCCGCTGGCCGACCGCGAGATCGACCCGCGCTCCACCAGCGAGCCCGACGACGGCGTCTTGCACACCAGGCTGCCCGCGTCCATGCCTGCGCAAGCACGTCTAAGGTATGTGCGCGTCGAAGATTATAACGTTTTGCCAATCAACATGTAGAGGGAAATTTCATGTAACGAACATGTAGTTGTTCCTGTTTGGTAGACATTCCATCAAGCGTTCATGTTTGGTAGATTGATTTTTTCGTATTTCCGGGCGTGTCAACTGCTTTGGTCATTAGTCCCGTTAGTTTAGTGCATGTTTTTCTCTCGGGAGATGACGTTGATCTTCCCCCGCTGGATGGCGAGATCAGGCGCCGACCTACCGTCGGCTAGCGGGGTTTCCCCCTAACCAGGACTCTCCCACCAGCGGGGCATCCCCCAGCTGGGACAAGCTCTAAGCTCCCGACCGGTCTCCCGGAATATGTGGTAGTGGAGTACATGTTAGTGTAAGTGTGTGTAAGGGGAGAGGAAACGTCAAGGAACAGGAAGGATAGATCGCGCGCGGTCCGTGGCCCGTTTGGTAGGGGACTGCTTCGGTATTCGCATGGTGTTGATTGAAGAAACCACGGAAAACTACCGATCAGAGCAACCGGCGCGTTCATGTTTGGTAGATCATGTTCTAAGAGAACGCAATCAAAGAGATTTCGTGTTCCGTCCTAATTTTGTATTAATGCATGATTGTTTATGTACCAATCAGCGACAGATGACTCAAACTTCGTTAAATGGAACTTTCTATCATATTGGTAAGAAGTGATCATCATTGGCCTCCATATGAGCTAACTTAGATCTCCACATGTGTGTAATATTTATTCTAAGCCACCTGTGTATCGTACATTACGACCCGTTCAAACGCACACTGAGCGGCAATCGTCAATCTGTTTCGCTGGGTCAACAGTTCCATGGAGACGTGCTTCTTCGTGGAACGATCATAGGAAATTTTCAAAATATCATAGATTTTAATGAAAATCGGAACAATATCACTTTTAGTAATGCATTTTATCTATTCCAGCACAATATTCAAAGAAAAATGTCCGTCCATTTTACAGAAAAGTTGGAAAATATCTCAGGAGTTTCCTTTAAAGTAACCCCTAAAATTAAAAGATCTTTATGGTCTCGAGAATGGCGCAACTATATCTTACTCTTGCAAAATTGCATGTGTCTTCTTGACTCCGACGCGAATTCTAACTATGTTTAGGGCATAACTAATAAATAAAAATCATTATCATTATTATTCTAACGAATATTGCGTCATCTGCCGGCGCCACCTCGAACTACATGGTATGCGCGGATTGCGACACCTGCCAGCGGTCCTCGAAGTAGATGGTCCCGGAGTGTCCGCGATGTTTATCGCAAGTTCCAGTAAATTCTAGACGGCGCCCGCCGAGTATAAATACGCGGCGACTGGCGACCGCGAGTAAGTCTGAAATCTGAAGTGGAAGCTGAGCTGTGAAGTGTGTGCATCGCGGTGAACGGCAGTGCAGTGGTTGTACTCAGTGACATGAACCGTAGCCAGCGCCGTGAACTGTGGTCAGTGCTGTGAACTGTGGTCAGTGTATCGAAACGGGGTCAGTGTTTAGGACTGTGCGACAGTGCAAAAAAGTGAACAGTGTAAATAAATAATCAAGAGAAGTGTAGTGTAAATAAATAATCAAGAGAAGTGTAGTGTAAAAAAATAATCAAGAGAAGTGTGGTGTAAAAAAATAATCAAGAGAAGTGTGGTGTAAATAAATAATCAAGAGAAGTGTAGTGTAAATAAATAATGAAAAGAAGTGTAGTTTAAATACATAATCTAGAGAAGTGTACCGCATAAAGAAATAATCAAGTGAAGACTATCTGTACATAAATCAAGTATTCAGTGATTGTGTTAAGAAACAATTTTATCGTGTTAAGAAACAAAATAAACGTTTTTGTTAAAATAATATCCGTGTTTTAATTCACCACATAGACACGTAACATTATTTATTTATTTGGCTACACTTAGCTGACTGCCACGTAGTAACCAAAGGACCACAGATTTACAAAACAAAAACATTAAAACTAGTGTGATTGCGCAGCATGCTGAAATTTTTCCCCTTTTTAGTGATGGATGGCATAATTTGGATAGTGTAATGAAACATGTTGATTTTGATAATTCTTCGCTCTACTGGAAAGTACGCTGAATTCCAGTGTTCTCAGTGAACAGATTGACGTATTTTAGAGCATGAGAATTAATAAGATAAGGTGTACTTTATATTTTTAAGAAAACAATTCATTCGTCTCCACACGACCTGTGAGGTAAAATGCAAAGAATGGATTCTCAGGTAGGACAAATCCGTATTTCCCCAATTTTTATTATCATACTATGGGTTGCAATTTATTCCAATGCAATCTTAGCGAAGAACTATCTTCTACGCTTTTTTGAATCCAATTCTTTGGACTTAAGCTGATCTCCAATCGCCCACACACTCCAGGATGTTGGGACTTAACAATCATTTGTGAACAAATCCGTGCTAGTTACGTAGAACTATGTTTTTGTAAAGTAGAAATCTCGTATATGATACTCTTCATATATTTACATAAGTGTAACTTCAATGATATTTGTCAATAATTCTCAGGTTGTAATCTGTTGCCTTTTTACTTTCTCGTATACGTAGTATACGGAGTATAGAGAAAGTTATGTAATGCTGCTCCAAAGACAGCGATTTTGGGGCAGTAAAACTCGAATTGTGGGGGCCTGACACACAAAAAGATAATAAAATATCTTTTAATATGTGGTAAATCATTCCCCCTAACACGTTATGTATCCAAATTTTTGAAATTGTGGGACCTAGATACCAAAAAAGTGTTGTAATTTTTTTTCAAAACGTCCGTCCGTTCGTCCGTCCGTCAGTCTGTGAACACCACTAACGCCTGGTTATGTTATATTTGTGGTTATACGTAGGATTGGTTCCAAAATGGATACTCCGCAGACGATCTGGCTCGAATCAAAGTTTTACGATTTTGAAACACCTTCATTAATTTTTGGGGGTACTTTACATGCGGCCCCTGGGACATTTTCAAAATTTCCTCAAATATATCTCAAAAATTTTCCTCTAAATTTAATTGAAAGAATAGAGTACAATACATTTATAAAGATGGAATAGGACCGGTTTTCACTGAACCGGTTTTCACTCCGAATTTTCAAAAATTGCAAAAATTTGAAATTTTTTCGGGGTCCACTTTTTCGATATCAGGGGACCCGAAACGTGTATTTCCGTCGAAATACCTAAATCGATATTCCGCAGCTTTACGTAACTTTCTCTATACATATATTACTCCGTATATGCGTACATATACGAGAAAGTAAAAACGAAAATTATCCGCTACCACAGCTTAGGTACGCACTGGCAAGCTACAGGTATCTTCGGAGTCTAAGAAATCTGTGTCAAAATGGGTGTCGAGTTTAGGGACGCACTGCTGCACTCAAGGAGACTGCTCCAAAATATCGAAAATCTCAAAAACGCATTATGCCGTTTAGAGCGTACTATCGAATCGGCTGAAGGCTTTGGCGCAGTCACGCGCACGAAGGGAGTTCCCCGGTTTAGAAACTCTGGAAAATCGCTTAGGTGGATGTGGGGGGGGTACGTACTGGTGCGTCCGCGCTGGGCGCTCCGGCGCCTGCGCATGGGGCACTGGGCGTAGGAGGGGGGCCCCGTCAGCCCCGACACCAGCGACGTCCCCGAGTAGCTCGACAGCATCGACAGCAGCGACGCCCCGCGCTGCCTGCTGTGCCGGCGGGGCGGCTGCGCAACCGGGCACATCGCGTCAACTGCTTTGGTCGTTAGTGTAGAGCATGTTTTTTCTTCGGGAGATGATGGTCATCTTCCCCCACGGCATGGCGAGATCCGGCGCCGACCTAACGTCGGCTAGCGGGGTTTCCCCCTCACCAGGACTCTCCCACTAGCGGGGCACCGACCCAGCCGGGACAAGCTCTAAGCTCCTGAACGGTCCCCCAGAATATTTGGTAGTGTACTGCATGTTAGTGTAAGTGTGTGTATAAGGGGAGGGGATAGGACAAGGAAGGAAAGATCGCGCTGTCCTTGGCTGCCCTGCGGTCGCTTGATTGATTGATTGATTTTTAGGGATTCCGGGCGCGTCAAATACTATGGTCAATAGTCTCGTAAGTGTAGGGCGAGTTT
This sequence comes from Teleogryllus occipitalis, assembly GCA_011170035.1. Lineage (NCBI taxonomy): Eukaryota > Metazoa > Arthropoda > Insecta > Orthoptera > Gryllidae > Teleogryllus > Teleogryllus occipitalis. The sequence continues at coordinate 19,375 of BLKR01006771.1, read as the reverse complement.
TGCTCGGAAAGTGGCGGTTGTTTTCTCCCGCTGGATGGCCAGATCCGGCGCCGACCTACCGTCGACTAACGGGGTTTCCCCCTAAACAGGACTCTCCCACCAACGGGGCACCGCCCCAGCCGGGACAAGCTCTAAGCTCTCGACCGCTCTCCCGGAATATGTGGTAGTGTAGTGCATGGTAACTCTGAACATTCGTCCTATCTCATAAACAGCGAGACATAAAAAATGTTAGAAATGAAAGTGAGAAGCAGAGGGAACGTGTTTCTACCACAGTTTTAAAACGAAAAAATAGCTCTCTGGCTACTACCCTCCGATAGCATTCTTTCTTGGTTGAATTAGTTCCGTTAATGCTACTTTCAAGCACTTTTTTGCTTGTGTTCGCTTTTCAATGCTATGTTCATAGAGCGCTCATTTTAATTTAACGTGGTTTTTTCACATTGGGGAAACGGTAGCGCAACACGCAAACGGACACACAAACATCCATGCCCGGTCGGGGTTCGAAACCGCGAGCCTTCAAACAAAGGCAGCGACGTGCCTTCTCCCTTAGCGACCTGCAACCGGCTAAGCACTTTCTCGCCTTATGAATATTTCGTAAGAAGGAAAAGTTATGTAACCGTGCGCCAGAAAACGGCGAATTTTTGCCAGAAAAACTCTGATAACGAAAGAGTAGATAAATTCTGTTGATAAATTTAGAAAAAATCTCTAACTCTTGGTGTAGCCCCAATCCATATTTAGCTGGTTCGTAATACTGAAAAGTCGATTGGCGGAAAAACGTCTGTCCATATGTATGTGATCAACCCTTGCGCCTAAACCGTTCAGTCAATTTTCTTCAAAATAGATATTTCCCAATCGATCTAAATAAACTGGCGGCTTTGGGATTTTCAAATGTATATTTTGATTTTTCACGGCACTTCACATGAAGCTTCCAAAACATTTTCAAACTTTTCTAAAAAGCGACTCCAAACGTTTGATCAAACCTTGTCTTCGGATAGTGCAAAGAACGCTTAAGAGAAAAATGGTAGTCTCATTTTTGTTGAAATCGTAGATTTTTTGAAAAGAGGAAAAAGTGTAATTTTTGCGGGGCATCTTTTTACAACTGTAATATTGAAGATAGAGATTTTTTTCTACAACAAAATCATTTCTTTATAGTGGAATCTTTAAATAAGTTCATTTTCAATTTTTCGAAAATAACAGATTCCTTGCAATGTTGCGCAAAAAAATAGGCAGTTTTTTTCAAGAAACAGCTACAATTTTTTTTATTTAAATTTGCTCCTTATACTGTATGTAATAAGGGACCTTATAAAATATTGCGCTAGTCCCATTTCTGGCTATTGTTTCGTTTTCAGAAATTTCTAAAAAGTGGGCATTTGAAAACTACACCAATGGGGATAGCGATTTATGCTTTAAACAAAGTCTGTTGTACAACATCATCTCTTTGAAAAAGGTCATGTGAAATTGTTTCAAAAACTATATTATTAAATGATATATTATTGTAATGAAATGTATACTTTTTGCTTTTCAAAAACCGCTCCAATTTTTTTCTTTGAAGTATCTCCTCATAAGTAATAAGCGATGGTAAAAAATATGGTGCCACTTTAAGCTATTGCTCCCTATTTTCAAAAATGCCAAAAAACGTAAACATTTCAAAACTACAGAATTGGCGATAACAATTTTTGTTTTAAGCAAAGTCTGTTGTAGCCGATCCGGTGCCGAGATCGCTATGGCAGTAGTATCGAAACGATCTCGGACCAAAGGGTTCGGGGTTCGAGTCCCGCCTCGGTCATGGTTGTATTTGTGTTCATCCTTTCACCCATCATCACCATCATCATCATCATCATCATGTCGTTTCATCTTCATAGTTATTATAACGTTAACTCCAAGAGTGGTCACTAATGACCAAGGTGTTTATGCCACCATAAATAACAAAAAAGAGAAAGTCTGTCGTAAATAATTCCGCTTGGTATCAGGTCTGTCGTAAAAAATCAGCTCATATTCATTTTTTTTAAAACAAGCTGATTTCATTTATTTCGAGTCTCAATATTTATGCAATTTCTAAAAAAACATTTTTTCAAATCCCGCCCGGAATATTTTAATTAAAGTTTCTTCTCCTATGTAACAGCGCACGGTAAACTAGAGATGCAACAAAAGGCCCAAGACTTTCTCGTAGTAAGTTTCCTAATTTCCATGGTGTAGACTCGTGCTGTACAGTCTTTCCTTTCCTTCTTGTCTGCTGCCATCTATCGCCACCCAAATTAATTACCTATTTTTTTTAAGTTTTCTCAACTTTTCCGTTATCAAATAGTAGAAACTAAATATTATTTTAAGACACATATTATTTTTTTGTTATTTATCAAATAACAATTTTCATTAAAAAATTGGAGTGCTCTTTAAGAAAATGGCGTTAGGCGTTACTGTAAATGTGACATTTGAAGCTCTCCTTCAAAGGAATCTATTGAGTTTTCTAAAAACTTCATTTAAAGTAATTTGAAGAACATCTACTCACTGATTATATAATGTATACAAAACATTGAAATGTGCATATTAACGGAGTGAGAAATAATACTCCTCGTCGCTATAGAGCGTTGCTCTTTTCGTCAACGACCTGCATGCTCTTACCTTGGGATCCTCGTCCTCCGTGTCCGTGTCTTCGTACTCCTCGTCGCTAAAAAGCGTTGCTCTTTTCGTCAACGACCTGCATGGTCATACCTTGGGATCCTCGTCCTCCGTGTCCGTGTCTTCGTACTCCTCGTCGCTGAAGAGCGTTGCTCTTTTCGTCAACGACCTACATGGTCTTACCTTGGGATCCTCGTCCTCCGTATCCGTGTCTTCGTACTCCTCGTCCCTGAAAAGCGTTGCTCTTTTCGTCAACGACCTGCATGGTCATATCTTGGGATCCTCGTCCTCCGTGTCCGTGTCTTCGTACTCCTCGTCGCTGAAGAGCGTTGCTCTTTTCGTCAACGACCTGCATGCTCTTACCTTGAGATCCTCGTCCTCCGTGTCCGTGTCCTCGTACTCCTCGTCGCTATAGAGCGTTGCTCTTTGCGTCAACGACCTGCATGGTCTTACCTTGGGATCCTCGTCCTCCGTGTCTGTGTCTTCGTACTCCTCGCCGCTGTAGGGCGTTGCTCTTTGCGTCAACGACCTGCATGGTCTTACCTTGGGATCCTCGTCCTCCGTGTCCGTGTCTTCGTACTCCTCGTCGCTGTAGAGCGTTGCTCTTTGCGTCAACGACCTGCATGGTCTTACCTTGGGATCCTCGTCCTCCGTGTCCGTGTCTTCGTACTCCTCGCCGCTGTAGGGCGTTGCTCTTTGCGTCAACGACCTGCATGGTCTTACCTTGGGATCCTCGTCCTCCGTGTCCGTGTCTTCGTACTCCTCGTCGCTGTAGAGCGTTGCTCTTTGCGTCAACGACCTGCAGGGGTGTTACCTTAGGCTCCTCGTCCTCCGTGTCCGTGTCCTCGTACTCCTCGTCGCTGTAGAGCGTTGCTCTTTGCGTCAACGACCTGCATGGTCTTACCTTGGGCTCCTCGTCCTCCGTGTCCGTGTCCTCGTACTCCTCGTCGCTGTAGAGCGTTGCTCTTTGCGTCAACGACCTGCATGGTGTTACCTTGGGCTCCTCGTCCTCCGTGTCCGTGTCCTCGTACCTCGTCGCTGTAGAGCTGCTGCTCTTTCGTCAACGACCTGCATGGTCTTACCTTGGGATTCCGTCCTCCGTGTCCGTGTCTTTGCACTCCTCGTCGCTGTGAGCTGCTCTTTGCGTCAACGACCTGCATGGTCTTACCTTGGGCTCCTCGTCCTCCGTGTCCGTGTCCTCGTACTCCTCGTCGCTGTAGAGCGTTGCTCTTTGCGTCAACGACCTGCATGGTCTTACCTTGGGCTCCTCGTCCTCCGTGTCCGTGTCCTCGTACTCCTCGTCGCTGTAGAGCGTTGCTCTTTGCGTCAACGACCTGCATGGTCTTACCTTGGGATCCTCGTCCTCCGTGTCCGTGTCTTCGTACTCCTCGTCGCTGTAGAGCGTTGCTCTTTGCGTCAACGACCTGCATGGTCTTACCTTGGGATCCTCGTCCTCCGTGTCCGTGTCCTCGTACTCCTCGTCGCTGTAGAGCGTTGCTCTTTGCGTCAACGACCTGCATGGTCTTACCTTGGGCTCCTCGTCCTCCGTGTCCGTGTCGTCGTACTCCTCGTCGCTGTAGAGCGTTGCTCTTTGCGTCAACGACCTGCATGGTCTTACCTTGGGATCCTCGTCCTCCGTGTCCGTGTCTTCGTACTCCTCGTCGCTGTAAAGCGTTGCTCTTTGCGTCAACGACCTGCATGGTGTTACCTTGGGCTCCTCGTCCTCCGTGTCCGTGTCCTCGTACTCCTCGTCGCTGTAGAGCGTTGCTCTTTGCGTCAACGACCTGCATGGTCTTACCTTGGGATCCTCGTCCTCCGTGTCCGTGTCTTCGTACTCCTCGTCGCTGTAGAGCGTTGCTCTTTGCGTCAACGACCTGCAGGGGTGTTACCTTAGGCTCCTCGTCCTCCGTGTCCGTGTCCTCGTACTCCTCGTCGCTGTAGAGCGTTGCTCTTTGCGTCAACGACCTGCATGGTCTTACCTTGGGCTCCTCGTCCTCCGTGTCCGTGTCCTCGTACTCCTCGTCGCTGTAGAGCGTTGTTCTTGCGCCAACGACCTGCATGGTCTTACACCTTTGGGATCCCCGTCCTCCGTGTCCGTGCGCGTCTTCGTACTCCTCGTCGCTGAAGAGCGTTGCTCTTTGCGCCAACGACCTGCATGCAGGTTAATACTTGGATCCTCGTCCTCCGTGTCCGTGTCCTCGTACTCCTCGTCGCTGTAGAGCGTTGCTCTTTGCGTCAACGACCTGCATGGTCTTACCTTGGGCTCCTCGTCCTCCGTGTCCGTGTCCTCGTACTCCTCGTCGCTGTAGAGCGTTGCTCTTTGCGTCAACGACCTGCATGGTCTTACCTTGGGATCCTCGTCCTCCGTGTCCGTGTCGTCGTACTCCTCGTCGCTGTAGAGCGTTGCTCTTTGCGTCAACGACCTGCATGGTCTTACCTTGGGATCCTCGTCCTCCGTGTCCGTGTCTTCGTACTCCTCGTCGCTGTAGAGCGTTGCTCTTTGCGTCAACGACCTGCATGGTGTTACCTTGGGCTCCTCGTCCTCCGTGTCCGTGTCCTCGTACTCCTCGTCGCTGTAGAGCGTTGCTCTTTGCGTCAACGACCTGCATGCTGTTACCTTGGGCTCCTCGTCCTCCGTGTCCGTGTCTTCGTACTCCTCGTCGCTGAAGAGCGTTGCTCTTTTCGTCAACGACCTGCATGCTCTTACCTTGAGATCCTCGTCCTCCGTGTCCGTGTCCTCGTACTCCTCGTCGCTGTAGAGCGTTGCTCTTTGCGTCAACGACTTGTGGTCTTACCTTGGGATCCTCGTCCTCCGTGTCCGTGTCTTCGTACTCCTCGTCGCTGTAGAGCGTTGCTCTTTGCGTCAACGACCTGCAGGGTGTTACCTTAGGCTCCTCGTCCTCCGTGTCCGTGTCCTCCCGTACTTTCCTCCGTCGCTGCAGAGCGTTGCTCGCTGCGTCAACGACCTGCATGGTCTTACCTTGGGCTCCTCGTCCACTCCATGTCCCGTGTCCTCGTACTCCTCGTCGCTGTAGAGCGTTGCTCTTTGCGTCAACGACCTGCATGGTCTTACCTTGGGCTCCTCGTCCTCCGTGTCCGTGTCTTCGTACTCCTCGTCGCTGAAAAGCGTTGCTCTTTTCGTCAACGACCTGCATGGTCTTACCTTGGGATCCTCGTCCTCCGTGTCCGTGTCCTCGTACTCCTCGTCGCTGTAGAGCGTTGCTCTTTGCGTCAACGACCTGCATGGTCTTACCTTGGGATCCTCGTCCTCCGTGTCCGTGTCTTCGTACTCCTCGTCGCTGTAGAGCGTTGCTCTTTGCGTCAACGACCTGCATGGTGTTACCTTGGGCTCCTCGTCCTCCGTGTCCGTGTCCTCGTACTCCTCGTCGCTGTAGAGCGTTGCTCTTTGCGTCAACGACCTGCATGGTGTTACCTTGGGCTCCTCGTCCTCCGTGTCCGTGTCTTCGTACTCCTCGTCTCTGTAGAGCGTTGCTCTTTGCGTCAACGACCTGCATGGTCTTGCCAGGATCCTCGTCCTCCGTGTCCGTGTCTTCACGTACTCCTCGTCGCTGAAGAGCGTTACGCTCTTTGCGTCCGGCAGAAACCTGCATGGTATTTACCTTGGGATCCTCGTCCTCCGTGTCCGTATCTTCGTGCTCTCGTCGCTGAAAGTTGCTCTTTTCGTCAACGACCTGCATGGTCTTACCTTGGGATCCTCGTCCTCGTGTCGATGCCTTCCCGTACTCCTCGTCGCTGTAGAGCGTTGCTCTTTGCGTCAACGACCTGCATGGTCTTTGCCCAGGATCCTCGTCACTCCGTGTCCGTGTCCTCCGTACTCCTACTCGTCGCTGTAGGCGTTGCTCTTTGCGTCAACGACCTGCGTGGTGTTACCTTGGGCTCTGCCTCGTCCTCCGTGTCCGTTGTACTCCTCGTCGCTGTAGAGCGTTGCTCTTTGCGTCAACGACCTGCATGGTCTTACCTTTGGCTCCTCGTCCTCCGTGTCCCGATGTCCTCGTACTCCTCGTCGCTGTAGAGCGTTACTCTTTAAAATCAACGACCTGCATGCTGTTACAGCGGGCTCCTCGTCTCCGTGTCCGTGTCTTCGTACTCCTCGTCGCTGAAGAGCGTTGCTCTTTTTCGTCAACGACCTGCATGCTCTTACCTTGGGCTCCTCGTCCTCCGTGTCCGTGTCCTCGTACTCCTCGTCGCTGTAGAGCGTTGCTCTTTGCGTCAACGACCTGCATGCTGTTACCTTGGGCTCCTCGTCCTCCGTGTCCGTGTCTTCGTACTCCTCGTCGCTGAAGAGCGTTGCTCTTTTCGTCAACGACCTGCATGCTCTTACCTTGAGATCCTCGTCCTCCGTGTCCGTGTCCTCGTACTCCTCGCCGCTGTAGGGCGTTGCTCTTTGCGTCAACGACCTGCATGGTGTTACCTTGGGCTCCTCGTCCTCCGTGTCCGTGTCCTCGTACTCCTCGTCGCTGTAGAGCGTTGCTCTTTGCGTCAACGACCTGCATGCTCTTACCTTGAGATCCTCGTCCTCCGTGTCCGTGTCCTCGTACTCCTCGCCGCTGTAGGGCGTTGCTCTTTGCGTCAACGACCTGCATGGTGTTACCTTGGGCTCCTCGTCCTCCGTGTCCGTGTCCTCGTACTCCTCGTCGCTGTAGAGCGTTGCTCTTTGCGTCAACGACCTGCATGGTGTTACCTTGGGCTCCTCGTCCTCCGTGTCCGTGTCTTCGTACTCCTCGTCGCTGAAGAGCGTTGCTCTTTTCGTCAACGACCTGCATGGTGTTACCTTGGGCTCCTCGTCCTCCGTGTCCGTGTCCTCGTACTCCTCGTCGCTGTAGAGCGTTGCTCTTTGCGTCAACGACCTGCATGCTGTTACCTTGGGCTCCTCGTCCTCCGTGTCCGTGTCTTCGTACTCCTCGTCGCTGAAGAGCGTTGCTCTTTTCGTCAACGACCTGCATGCTCTTACCTTGAGATCCTCGTCCTCCGTGTCCGTGTCCTCGTACTCCTCGTCGCTATAGAGCGTTGCTCTTTGCGTCAACGACCTGCATGGTCTTACCTTGGGCTCCTCGTCCTCCGTGTCCGTGTCCTCGTACTCCTCGTCGCTGAAGAGCGTTGCTCTTTTCGTCAACGACCTGCATGCTCTTACCTTGGGATCCTCGTCCTCCGTGTCCGTGTCTTCGTACTCCTCGTCGCTGAAGAGCGTTGCTCTTTTCGTCAAAGACCTGCATGGTCTTACCTTGGGATCCTCGTCCTCCGTGTCCGTGTCCTCGTACTCCTCGTCGCTATAGAGCGTTGCTCTTTGCGTCAACGACCTGCATGGTCTTACCTTGGGCTCCTCGTCCTCCGTGTCCGTGTCCTCGTACTCCTCGCCGCTGTAGAGCGTTGCTCTTTGCGTCAACGACCTGCATGATCTTACCTTGGGCTCCTCGTCCTCCGTGTCCGTGTCCTCGTACTCCTCGCCGCTGTAGAGCGTTGCTCTTTGCGTCAACGACCTGCATGATCTTACCTTGGGCTCCTCGTCCTCCGTGTCCGTGTCCTCGTACTCCTCGTCGCTGTAGAGCGTTGCTCTTTGCGTCAACGACCTGCATGGTCTTACCTTGGGATCCTCGTCCTCCGTGTCCGTGTCCTCGTACTCCTCGTCGCTGTAGAGCGTTGCTCTTTGCGTCAACGACCTGCATGGTCTTACCTTGGGATCCTCGTCCTCCGTGTCCGTGTCTTCGTACTCCTCGTCGCTGTAAAGCGTTGCTCTTTGCGTCAACGACCTGCATGGTGTTACCTTGGGCTCCTCGTCCTCCGTGTCCGTGTCCTCGTACTCCTCGTCGCTGTAGAGCGTTGCTGCCCTGACGAGGGCGCGGAGGCGCGTGCTGCGGCGGGCGCCGCGCGGCAGCTGCGGGGTTCGGCCCGGCGGCGGCATGAGCGTCTGCTCGTCGTCGAAGAGCGTCTTGCTGGCGCGCAGGAAGTGGTGCGTGGTGAGGATGGACGTGTCCGCCAGCGCCGTCACGTCCAAGGAGCACGTGGCGCCTTGCGGCGGGGCGCCGCTGCTGAACACGATGCGCGCGCGCATGCCCAGGGAGCTGGCCGACTTGAACACCACCGTGATGGGCACGTGCGTCTTGGTGGAGCTGCTGCGCACGCGTTTGCCCTCGACGTGCACCTGCGCGAGGAAGGAAATGGCAGTCATAATCTATTTGTTTCGTTGTTTGTTTTACCAAATCTCGCCCGAATATATACTCCATTTATGAGTTAGGAACTAACGTTATACTGCGTCTAACGAACTGTGAGTATTTGTGTTTGGTCCCCCGAAACCACTTGGGTTGGTCGAATCTTATTAACATTTCGATCAATAAATCATGGAGGGCGCTGTACTTTGTAATGCGTATTCTAAAAAACAGTAGTTCAAATGTTCGATCCTTAGCAAATAGTACGCTTGTTAATCCTATTTTGCAATACGCCTGCTGGGGCCCCTACAGAAAATGGCAAATCGAGGCATTAGATAAATTTTAAAAAACGGGCCGGAAAATTTGTAAATCATGGGCGCGTTAATGGACGAGATGATTCAGAACTCTTATCTAAGAGAAGGGAACGGGCGCGTTTATGCGTAATGTACAAGTCCTACAAAGGGGATACAGCCTGGGCAGAATCTGGTTATAAAAGCAGAGACCATCCTTGGAGAATACGATATAGAATGCAAAGAACTGATATAGACAAGATCTCCTTTGTTAATCGTATTATAGTAGATTGGAATGAATTACCTGTAATAGCACTAGTAATGTAGTGAAATTTAAAAATATACTGAATTCGATCTAGATCATTGATAATACTGTAATTTGTATCGTTATTATTATTATTATTATTATTATTATTATTATTATTATTATTATTATTGTTGTTGTTGTTATTGATATCACAATTAGTAACACTGTTATTGCCTTTGATTTAATTATTAAGTTATTATTACTGGTTACATTATTATTATTATTATTATTATTATTATTATTATTGTTGTTGTTGTTGTTACTCTTATTGTTAATGATATGGCCATGTCCCTTATAGAGTGAAGGGAAGTGCACTGCGGTGTAGTGTAGTGAATTGAAGTGAAGTGTTAAACATGCTATAAGTCAATTTAGAGATAACTAAAAAACTAAATAGAACTAGGATATCAATCTCTAATTCTAATTGTAATTCTATTTTTAAATATTCGTAATAGTTTTGTATCGGTAAATCTAGTAGTAATCATATTTGTTACCGAGCATTAGTTCAAAGCGAACTTTAATAAATTATCTATCTATCTATCTATCTATCTATCTATCTATCTATCTATCTATCTATCTATCTATCTATCTATCTATCTATCTATCTATCTATCTATCTATCTATCTATCTATCTATCTATCTATCTATCTATAGTTTCATTGTTTGAGTAGAGTATACGGGAGGTCAACTGCTATGGTAATTATTCCCATAAGCATAGTGCATGTTTTCATGGCGAGAGGTGGCAATGATCTTGCCCACTGGATGGCAATGTCTTGGCTCTTCTTTACGATTGGTCCCGGGGGTTCTGCTAACCAGATATCTTGCGTCAGCAGAACACCGTCTCGGCTAGGACACGCTGTATTCTACCGGCTGGTGTATGAGTGTATGTGTATGTGTGTGTAAATAATGCATGAGACCAGGGCAACGAAGGGGAAGGAAAAAGCGAGAGCGGTCCATAGCACGTTTGTTAGGGTACTGCTCTGGTATTTCCGTGGTGTTGATCGGAGGAACCACGGATAACAACGCGTCAGCCTTTCAATTCTTCAGACAGCGACTGCATTCAACTCAGCTATCTAACTATAACCGAACGTTTTGTCACGATATAGATTCGAACATGCTCGGGCACTGCAGTGACATCAGTTGATGCACTGACCCACATAAACCGTTATCAGCATTCATATTTCAAATTGGTATTTCTCAAGGAATTCACCGACTTCCATCGCCTTCAGATTACTGGAAAAGTGCATATCAACGTCGTGAGAATAATAAATAAAAAAATACATTAAAATGAACTTTAGGTCACATTCAGCAGTGCAAATTCGTTGGAAAAGTTTGAATATAACCGTTATAGAGAAAATTACCAGTGAGCGTTTCTAAATATGCGTAATTTGACCTCATTTCAACAAAAAACTGAGTTTTCGATAAACTTTACTTGACATTATTTCAAGCCCTTGTACTCATAAACACAATTACGTCACGAAATCAACTCTAATGTAAATGTTACCGACGTGATAAAGTCACAAAAAATATTTTTTGTAATATTTGAAAAAAGAAAATGATACACCAAAATGAACTTAACGTCAAATTAAACAATACAATAAGCACTATCCGTTGAAAAAACTTGAAGATAAAATTTGGAGTCATTTTTGAGAAAATTGCGTTTGGGCGTTTCTGAAAATGCGGAATTTTGAGCTCATTTTTACAGATAAATCTTGTGTTTTTGTTAAACTTTACTTGGCATTATTTAAAGCACATGTACTCATAAATATAATACTGTGACGAAATCGCTTCTAAAGGAAGTAATACCGACGTAAGAGACAAGTAAAAAATTACATTTTTGTAATTTTTTAAAAATCAAAATAGATCAATATGGAGTTTATGTCAACGTACAGGGTTCGTGTAGCACAACCGTACTAAAAATTTAAAGACAAAATTTGGAGCCAGTTTCGAGAAAATCTTGTTTTTGTAATTTTTTAAAATTACAAATATTGCACGCACTATAGTACGAAAACTACAAAAATTTCCAAAAAATCTACATAACCTTGATGAAATAACTATTCATGGACAAATTTGATTTGAAGGAAAACTCTCTATCTTCAATATTGTAGTTGCAATATGATGCCGAAAAATACATACTTTTACAATTTCCGAAAATTTGGAGTTAATCTTGAAAATCGAACCTATGCCACATTTATAATTGTATTTAACTCAATTCTTACGACAAATTTAAAGAAAAAAACTCGAGCCATTTTTGAGAAAATTCTGAAAATGCTGGCGGCTTCTTATAAATCCCCCAAAAATGAATGATGGTTTTTGAAAATCGCAGAGGTTCAGCTCACGCAAAAATGACAGGGGTTTCTTCAAATGGGAAAAAGTCCTACGCACGGTTTAGTCCCTAGATTTGATTACATACGACAGACAGACGGCGCCGACCTACTGTCCACTAGCGGGGTTTTCCCCTTAATCAGGTATCTCCCACCAACGGGGAACCTCCCCACGTGGGACAAGTTTTAAGTCCCCTACCGGTCTCCCGGCCTGTGTGGTACTGTAATGCATGTTTCTGTGGGGGGGTGAGTGCGCGCGCGCGCGTGTGTGCAAGGGGTGAGGATAGGGCAAGGAAGAGGAAGGAAAGATCGCGCGCGTGGCCCATGGCCCGTTTGTTAGGGTAATTCTCCGGCATTCGCCTGGTGTTAATCGGAGAAACCACGGAAAACTACGGTTCACAGCAACCGGCCGCTAGAAATCAGCTACAGACAGCGACTGAATTCGAACTAGCTGAAAAGCTAGTGTCGCAAAATCCTGTCGCCGTCAGAACTGGAACCTAGAACCTCCCGGTCAGAGGTACTACAGTGACATCAAGTAGAGGTACTACAGTGCAGCTTAATGTAGACGTATAATATCGGGGAGCAGTTACAAAGGAGACGAGAAAATGTTTGTGCTGTATCACCACTGGTTTGCAATTTTTATTATCGCAGCCTGTTATAATATTCTTGTCTTTTCTTCTGAGAACTTTCTGGTTTTGTGAATTTCTATGCTTTCACTTCACAAGTAAATTGCGATTTACGTTGTGCTGAGTTTATTTGTAGTGTACTAGAAACTAGAGGTATTGTAGTTCTTCGAACCTGGAGTTTTATACATTACCATAATCGTTATTTTCTCTAACAGAACACGTAGGAGAAAATCTTTTATAAGGAAATTTCATATGTGACTTTGATCTTCTACTGACGTGGCAGGTGCAAGAAATATCTTTTGAGTTTTTGCTTGTACCAGCCATCATTAGTTCAACATTATTTTTCTACCAAATCGGACTAAATGCCACATTGTTACATGAACTATCTCCCATTTGTCCTTTGGCGAAAAACTGATCTTTTTCGACTCCTGACTGCCCTAGAAATTTGTAAGATTCTGAAACACTTTGTGTAAATATTTACGTTTTTCATTTTATTATATTCGCACATGGTAAATTTCTTACTTTAACATCCGTTGATTTTTCGCTTACTTACTTGAAGACAATCCTTAGGAGCACGCCCTTTTTCGGCTTCTACGTCTTCGATTGTCCAAGTGATGTTTGGTTCATCAGTGTGGTCAGTCACAGTAAGCAACAACCTGGCATCCGCAGATATGTTGAGGGGCCGCGGTGGTAGATGCAACTGCACAGTTAGTCACATACTCTCTAAGCAGTTTGAGAATGTGAAGTAGTTACAAAAAACCCTCTAGTTGCACACTTGTTAACTAGTTACCATTAAAACGCTCCAAATTATGGCATATTATTACTTATATAAACTGATATCTTTGTATGCTTTTAACAACATAATCTTTCCAATTTGTATTTGTTTGAATTGTTAAAAACCATTATTTAGAAAATGCATTTCTACGTCACCTAATCAGAGAGAATTGATATAATTGTGTGACTAAGTCAAAACAAACATGGGATTATTCACTCGTATAGAATGTGCTAAAACAATTAATTGATTTAATCTGGTTAGTGATCACCTGATTATCAATACTCTGAGATAACTTTGCATTTGATGTAAATTTACCTCTGTTATGGGAAGGGAGAGGCTGGGTGCGAGATGACAAGCATGCAACATCAATTTTTCTACCGGCTTTTCACTGCTGCGTGTTCCACCCACATACACAGGTAATTCAGCTGTGAAATTACCTGGATTACCAGGTACAAACTTAATAGAGAAGTAGCAGATGTCGTTCGGTGCCATTGTACAGCTATAAACCATATCCTCTTCTTTCTCCTCCTCTTCGAACGGAGTCAGATATGAATTGGAGACGTAGGTCTGCCACGTTGGTTCAGAAGGTTCCACCGAAATTAGTGTCATCTGCGAGCCACCGTCCCCCAAGACTGACTTGAATGCCGCCAATTTTGATTGCAGAGTATTCTCCGACGTCTGTTGAAAATTGGAAAAAGATGCAAAAAGCCAACGTGGCAGAGAACGCGGGCCAAAAATATTGAAATATTTAAATATTTTATTTGTATCAGTTGTAAGACCTTTTAAAAGTAATACTATACTTCTATATGGCATTTTAAAAGACTTGCAAGTCTCCGGAGTACGTGATAGTTCTACTCAAACAGTTTGCCCGTTCGGGCAAATACAAAGACCAGCCCGGAAGTGCAACAGTTATCAAAGAATCACGTCGACTCCCGATATGCGTCAAAATATGTATTCGTGAATGACAATACGCTGGACATCTAAAGTCATTAAACTATAGAAATGTTATGAAAACTACGCGTGTGGAAAGTTTAAAAATACATATTGTCAGGACACACAGTAAATGCATTATATTATTATTATTCTTGCATTTTAATTTTCATCTTGACTATCATTCGTATTCACTTTCATATATTATATTAAAATGCTCTAAGCAGTTATTGTATAATTTGCTTCAAATGTTAAAATCAATTACCCACAGGTGTGAAATTGATGAAATGGTAGGAGCTGAAAGACAAATTGTTTCAAGGCTTACTCCCTATTATTACATGTTCAATCCAACTGAATGCGTGTGGTCTCAGGCAAAGGGATACTTCAATAACAATGTCCTTATAAGATCTTCCCAGGAAATGGAGAAGGCCATAAATGTTTGGAAGCAGACTTTAGATCAGGTATCCTAGTTATCTAAAATCATTGACACATTTAATACAAGAAAAATGTGGTTCAATGTCTTCAATAAAATAAAATGTTATGAATGCATTACTTACATTTTTTAAAGATGTAAACTACAAACAAAAAAATACAGTGGAGCATGCAGAGCGTGCATATGGATGAATATAGAGAAAAGGATGGGGTAGATTGTGAATACTATAAATTTATTAAACATCTGAACAGGCACAGTGTACATGAATGTTTAATGGAAAATTCATGTATTATTGTGAAATATATTTACGCGGTCATACATTTTTACTTTCTCGCACTTCCTAACGTAGGAGAAGGAAGTATTGTAATCGTGCGCCGGAAAATGGCGAATTTTCGACACATCTCTTATTTCCGGGCTCCGGTAAGAAAAAGTGGATAAATCCAGTTGCTAAATATAGAAAAATTCCTCTAATACGGGGTGGAGCCAGAATCCATGTTTTGTGTGACCTTCATACCGAGTAATTGATTGATGGCAAAGCGTCTCTGTCTATCCGTCCGTGTGTGCACAACGGTAGCACATAAACCGTTCAGTCGATTTTATCCAAAATTGTTATTCCCAATCGTCCTGGATGATGTCGCGGCGGCGAATTGAATCCTATATTTTAATTTCGGGAGTACTTTATGTGAATCCCTTCGAACATTTTCAAAATTTTCAATAAAAGGCTTCAAATTTTTTGATTAAATTTTGTTGATAAATAGTGCAAAGGATTTTTTTAAGCTTTTCAACCTCCTTAAGGAAGTTATTTGCTTTTTTAAAATCAAACTGTAGGGGAACCTGTAGGAAGAACACGTATGGATAACACAAACACACAAACATCCATGCCCGAGGCGGGATTCTCACCCGCGACCCTTCGGTCCGAGATCACTAAGACACTACTGCCTTAACGATCTCGGCCAACGGGCCGACTAGTGCAAAGGATGTTTAAGAGAATGGTGCAGGTCTCATTATCGTTGAAATCCCTGATTTTTCGAAAATTGCAAAAAAAAATTAATTAAAACTACAAAATAGAAGATAGATATTTTTGCCTCAGACAAAGTCTGTTGTACAAATTTAGCTCTTTAAAATACGTAATGAACATTTTTCTGAAAAACTAATGGTTAATATGTATAAAATTACGCCAAAAAATTTGCGTCATTTGTGCTTGAAATTTACGATTTTTTATCACGGATCGCGCGCGGTCCGTGGCCCGTTTGTTAGGGTACTGCTCCGGTATTCGCCTGGTGTTGATCGGAGAAACCACGAAAAACTCCCGACCAGAGCAGCCGGCCGCTAGAATTCTCCTCCAGACAGCGACTGAATTCGACCTAGCTGAAAAGCGAGTGTCGAAAATCCTGCCACCGTGGGGAGTGTAACCTAGGACCTCCCGATCAAAGGCACTGCAATGACATTAGTTGATGCACTGAGCTACCGCTCCCAGTCTATGAATTCATGTTAACCTTATACTTGAATTATGTGAGCTTCGGATTATGTTCGTAACGTCTTGAGCTAATGTTTATTACAATTGCATTGATGTTATTTTCTTTGAACTACGTTCCTGTAGTTCAGCCACTATCTACTGGAGTAGATGTAGCATCTTTCTTTCGTATTTCCACACTCATTTCACACGAATTTCATTAATTTTGGACGCATCACCATCGCCTCGAGAAGGTACATTGTTTCTTATGTTGATCATTACTTAAAATACCGAAAATCGTAATTGGAAGTATAGTTCTTGAGATGCAAATCCAAGACCTTGTACTGATCAGACGACATTTGAAAGAACAATTGACTTAATATGTTTCCATTACCACTAGAAAACATTCATTGAGTTAAAACGTTAATATTTAGCATGTTAAGAAGTGGAAATGCGATAATGTGCACTGCTGCATATATTTAGCTCGTTGTTGTTTAATGTTAAGGAATGGACGCGCACTTTGTGCAAAATGCAATCTCCGTCAGAAACATAAAATGGCCTCATACATATCTCTGAGCGGCTTGCGATAATTTCCTGCAGGAGAAAATAATTGAAGTGATCTGTCAGTTCAGATTTATACAGAGAGCAGACTTTTGACTGCTTTGTCGTCATCATTAGTCTCGTAATTCTTGGCAAAAGTTGGTAGACAGCGCGGAGACGATGATGAAAGCATAGCCCTCAAAAGCCGACTCTCTGAATAAATCTGAGTTGATAAAGATGACGTCAATTATTTTATCCTGCAGGAAATTATCGAATAAGTTTGAGTTGAGACAAAACTTCAATTAGTTTATCATTTAAAACCGTAACTACAAGTGTCGGGTCAATTTGACAAGAAGGCATTTTCTCTCTTTTATTTTCTGAAGACACGGCGAGATAACGATAAAACAGGCTTCATGTAATCTCTTCTATTTTCTATTTAGCATTGTAATTAAAAATGCTGTTGACATACCTGTTTCTCTGATGTTCCCTTTCTGACCCGATGCCAATGTTATTGTTCCTGTGCATTTCAATGTGGCGGATGTGCAAGCGTGGCGCCCTAGCGTTAACTCTGACTTCACGACTCAGTGAATACTGAGCCCAGTGTGTGGAAAAACAATCGGCCATTTTTGGAACATTACGTAAAAACAAACCGGACTTTGAAAGACTGAAATTCTTGTCAAGTAAACAAAGAGAGCTTAATTACAGTATCTTTGGCTTTAGAAAGGTAAAGGCAAAGGAAAGGCAAATTAAGGTTTCTTTGGCTATGGATTTTGGTGGCAAAGACATCTTATGTACTACCAACCATATCACGATCTGTAGTTATTTCTTCTATTCACAAGAACAATAATATTGACGCAAAACCTCTCTGCAGATACCAAAAAATGTAACTTTTAACAATTGAACCAAAGGTGGAGTGGGCACTTGCGATCAGCAGTGCAGTGAGGTGGAAGATCAAGGAGGTGCGGATTATCTGTATTCTTTTTGTTGTAAATGATACAATTTTTTTTATTTTTATGTATATTTCTACAGTATAACTAACTAGTACTAATTACATATATTCCTGCGAAAAATCGTCCAAATGGCACAATTTTCTTGAATCAGAATGGTCTGGTCCACATGACCCAACGCGCATGTGTCGTATATTTCAATGATTAATAATGCCAACATCACCCCATCCGCATTCCCACAATTTCCCGCAGAGCGAAATGTGGCCCATGGCAATGGTTCATAAGCCACCATCCTGATTGAGGTTTTTGTGGGTTTATTCAATTCCTTAAGGCGTATGCCGGAATGGTCCCTTCCTTTGCACTCCCAGTCATAAATGTACAGCTTGTCCCCCCTTTATTGTCTCTCCTTTTTTCTTTCTCTTTCGTATTTTCTACTTCATTTTCATTTGTTTCCCTTCTATCATTTGTCTCTTCTCTTCCATTTCACACATTATTGTTGTTATTATTATTATCATTACTAAGGTGGAAGGCGCTACCTTGGTGGCCACGACGACCCTCCGCCCGCCCAGCGAGGCGCGCCGCGTCTCCGGGCCGCCCGCCATCGCACTCACCGCGAACGGCGCCTCGTTGGGCAGCTTGCACGGCAGCCACATCAGCACGGGGTCCGACCTCCAGTTCTGCACCTGCACGCCACACGAGAGCGGTCACTCGCCGACTGTGGGGCCAGTGTGTGTGCCTTAGGGTGCCCCTTATTTTCCGACTCCGAAGTTTTTGAACGCTCACCCTCCAATGTTGTTCAAATGACCTTAAAACATACCTGTACAAAATTTTGTTGGAATCGGAGCTTTCTAATCCTTGCCGACTTAAGCGCAAACTCCCATGACGTACAAATCCAAACCTACCACCCACCGCTGAGCCAGCCCCAAGCCTAACAGAACAAGAATTTTAATCGATCGTGACACATCTGATTGCAGGTCGCTAATCTAACATAATGTCATATGTTAGAGTCATAGCCAGTGTCAAGGAACGTGTGTTTTAATAGGAGATAACATTAATTCTTAACATAAAACACCAAATAGTTGGAAACAATTTACCATCAAATAGACAAGTGCATGAAGTGTATTATTTTATAACCTACCGAAAGAAAAATTAACAGTTATTGCAGTTCAAGTGCTAGTGTTGTCCACATACATCGGACGGACGGACGGACGGACGAACGAAGTGAAAAAACACTTTTTTGGTATGAGGGGACCCAAAAACGTGTATTTCCGTTGAAATCTCGAAATCGAATTAACGTAGCATTACATAACTTTCTCTATACGAAGTATATTACTCCTTATACACGTAGTGTACGCCAAAGTAAAAAAGTACTCACAAGAAAAGTAAAAGCTATAGAGAGTAAAAATGAATTAAAAAGTAATATAAAATTATGTATTAAACATGTATAAGTAGTTTTCCACTGACTTAACACAACAAAACCAATTACCCCTATCATTCCAATTTCGTGTACAAGTCTGCACGGATTAATATTGACCTATTGAGGTGAAGTTTTATTTTAGGGTTAATTTGGCCCATTGAAAAATATTTAGGGGCATCCCCAAAAAATTAGCAAAAATATTTTTTTGCAATATAAAGGACACCTTCGATATTCATATGATTGAACATAATGTAAGTGGCATTAATCTGTAGTAATTATATTTCTTCAATAATATAAAAATATGATTATACATGATCCGATCATTGGTTGGTGGACTGCTCTGGTCCAAGCAAATCAACAGGATGCAAAAGAAAAAGAATTTATTGCACACTCTGCCACCATAAGATGAAACAATTTCCATTTAATGCGAAGCGTTGAATAAAAACTATTTTTACACGACACACGCTACCGCTTACGTGATTTACAAATAAACTCTGACGCTAAGCTAACCAAAATCTCTCTAATGAGAAATCTTCAACCTGACTTACAAGAAAATAT